>ML823835.1:111293-141904 GCA_009831015.1 Picea engelmannii
CCATACTTCTAATCCCAAGTAGTAGTGCATGAGACCAATATCCTTCATATAAAATTAAATTTCTAGATCCTTCTTATACTGAACAATGAGAGGTTGTGCACCTATTAGAAATAAATCATCAACATATAACAATAGAATCATAGGTTCATTATTCACAACTTTGTAATAGAGATTTGGATTGGTATGAATCTTGGTAAATCCAAGTCTTGTCAAGTAGCTATTAATACATGCATACCAAGCTCTTGGATCTTGCTTGCATCCATACAAGGCCTTCTTCAATATGCATACATGGGTTTCTCTTGGGTGTACCTAAAAACCTTGAGGTTTCTCTATGTATACTTCTTCCTCAATTACTCCATTGAGAAATTTGGTATTTACATCCATCTGATGCAAACTCCAACCCATTGATGCTGCTAGAGATATGATGGCTCTAATATATGTATATCCAGAAACCAGAGAAAATGTCTTATCATAATATTCTCCCTCCTTCTAAGAGAATCCTCTAGCCACAAATCTCGACTTGTGTTTGTCAATACTTCCATCTACAACATGATTTATCTTATAAACCCACTTTGAAGTGACTACATACTTCTCTTTAGGTCTAGGCACAACTTCCCATACATCATTTTTCATAATAGATTGATATTCCTTCACCATGGCCTTCTTCCATTCTTTTTGCTTGACTGCTTCCTTAAAGGTGGAAGGTTATGCATTGACAATACTTGTCATGAGCGCTGCATAATTGGAGAACCTTTTGGGTTTCATAGTTTTTATGAAGGTTCCACTGGGATATTTATGCTTTTCTTCTTCCTAAAAGGTGGATTCAAGCCATGTTGGTCTCTTTCTAGTCTTAGGTGCAATAACTAGTACCACATGTTCATGTGGTGGTTCTTGTTCTTCATTGGGGTGTCCTAGAGAACATACACTTTCTTATTTGGTTTCTTCGTGTTCCCCTTCTTCATTGGAGTCTATGGAGTCTTCTATAGACTTCGTAAATGCAATCCTTTCAACAAAAGTAACGTCTCTATTGATTTCAACCTTCTGTTGACCTGTAACATAAATTCTATATGATTTTGATGATTCACTATATCCAACGTATATACCTTTATTTCTTGAAGGTTCCAACTTCTTTCTCTTATCTTTGGGAACATGAATATAGATAGGGCATCCAAATATTCTCAAATTTTCAATGCTTGCCTTGTTTCCAGAGAATGCTTCTTCTGGAGTCATGTTCTTCAATATTCTATGTGGACTTCTATTCTAAATATAAACAACTCTCATAACTGCTTCTCCCCATAGGAACATGGATAAATTCTAGCCATTCATCATTTTCTTTACTGATTCTTCAATATTTCTATTCTTCCTTTCAGCCACACCATTCGATTGAAGATTATGAGGAACAATAAGCTCCCTCCTAATCCCAACTTCTTTACAAAAGGAAATGAGCTCCTTGGAGGTGTATTCTCCTCCATTATCGGTTCTTATTATCTTGATCTTTTTATCTGTTAGATTCTCCACTTCAGCTTTGAATTCTTGGAATTTTCTAAATACTTTATCCTTAGTGTTTAAGAGATACAACCATGTCTTTCTTGAGAAGTCATCTATGAGTCACATAGTTCATTCTTCAGACTCACCACTTGTCCAATATTTATGACTGAGAAAAGGTTGGTTAGGGTATCATACATCTTCTTGGATGAGTCAATATGAGAAATGTAGGGTATCAAGTGATCCTTTAAAGACTCCACTATGATACTCATATAATTAATGTAATTATCCTTTAACTTTTCCAATGCTGCAACGTTCCGAGGTTCCTTCTCTTTTCTTGATACAAACTGTGGTTCCATGATATTTCCTTTCACAATATCTAGAAATTTATTCTTGGCAAGGATGTTGTAATATTCTATATATAAAAAGTATGAAAAACATAAATACAAATCTAGAAATGGAAAATGCACAACAATATAACCATAATAACACCACAATAATACTGAAATGATAACATAATAACACTAGAAAGAGCACTTTGATTACTGAGAGAAATGTTCACAGGGCTCTTCGATGGGGCAATCTCTAGTTGAGCAAAGCTCTATTACAATAATATCCAAGCTAGGGTTCTCATACCCTCGACTCAAATTTATACTAAATATGCATATCAATAGAACCATCTAGAGGAAGATCCTTCTAGAAGCAGAAGCTTCTATTAGGTCTTCTTACATTCAACTTATTCGAATTTATTGCAAGGATTTATTAATATTGACCTTTATTACATCATAATACATTTTTCTACCTATGTGAGGGGTTAGGTCCCTAACATGTCCTCCCCCTTAAAAGTAGCCTTGTCCTAAAGGCTTTAGATATGGAAATTGCTGCAGAATGGTAGTTGGTTCCCAAGTGGCATCTGCTGGAGTTGTATCTTTCCACTGGACTAACACTTCCTTGATGGCTCGATGACGCAGGTGACGCTCACCCTGGTCCAAAACTGCTTGTGGCTATAGCCAAATGAAACCTTCTTCATCCAACTCGGGAAGGTTGGTTTGAGTTTGGAACTTAGTTCCAATCACCTTCTTCAAGCATGATACATGAAAAACATGATGTAGCTTAGAATGACTGGGCAAAGCTAACTGATAAGCCACCTATCCCACACACTTGAGAACTGTATAAGAACCATAAAATTTGGGCACCAGCTTTTGAAAATGGTCGACCTTGAGGGAAGTTTGCTTGTAAGGTTGCAGTCGAAGAAACACCTGATCCCCTTCTGCAAAATGATGTCCAGAGAAACCTTGATCTGCTTGTTGCTTCATGCAATTCTGGGCCATGACCAAATTCTCTTTGAGGGTACGAAGAATAGCCTCTTGAACTGTAAGCATTTGGTCAACTGCCTGGACCTTTGAGACACCTGGTAAATATGAGAGAACTGACGGTGGATTTTGTCCATATACCACTTCAAAAGGAGTCATGTGGGTAGCTGTATGGTATGAAGTGTTGTACCACCATTCGTCTAGGGGTAACCATTAAGATCACTAATTTTGCTTTTCTGATGCAAAACACCTCAAATATGTTTCCAAAAACTTGTTGACAAATTTTGTTTGACCATCCGTCTGGGGATGATAAGCTGTGCTGAGATGCAATTGGGTGCCTTGTAGCTTGAAACGTTCTTGCCAAAAATTGCTGGTGAAAGTTGTGTCACGATCAGAAACAATAGAATGCGACATGCCATGAAGCTTGAAGACTTGATCCATGAAAAGTTGAGCCACTGTGGATGTTGTAAATGGGTGTTGAAGAGCATAGAAATGAGCATACTTGGAAAGGCGATCAACTACCACCATGATGACTGATTTATTGCCCGATTTAGGTAAGCCTATAATAAAATCCATAGAGATATCCCTCCAAATAGCAGGTGGAATTGAAAGCAGTTGTAGTGTGCTAGGAGATTTGATTGTTTCTCCCTTGTTGCGTAAACACAGATCACATTCGACCACAAAATTACGAATGTCTTGTTTCATACCATCTTAGAAAAAAGAATGTTTGACCCTATCATAGGTTTTGGTAAACCTGGAGTGCCTAGCTGTGAGTGTAGCATGAAGCTCAGAAAACACCGTGGATTCAAGTTTTGACTGTTTACTTAAATACAAACGACCTTTGTATCAAATCTCATCATAGAGCCAAGAGTACCCCGAGGAAACTGGAGAATTGGACTGCAATTGTTGTATCAGAAACAAACTTTTGGGATCATGTAGCCATTCCTGGCGAATGACTTGAAGCCAATCTGGTACAATGAAGGAGAGAGAAAAAATGGAGCCTTCATCTTCATATTTTCGGGAAAGTGCATCCGCCACCACGTTGTCTTTGCCTTTCTTGTAAATGATCTCATAATCATATCCAAATAGCTTAGTCACCCATTTTTGTTTCTCTCGGGAGGAAATGCATTATTCCAGAAAATACTTGAGGCTTTCATGATCTGTCTTAATTTGGAAGCGTTTCCCCAATAGATAAGGGTGCCACAAATCAATGACATGAAGAATAACCAACATTTACTTTTCATAGATTGATTTTCCCAAATTGCGTTCAGACAATTGTTTGCTGGTAAATGCCAAAGGTTGACCCTCTTGCATAAGGAAAACGTCAATACCTTTCCCTAAAGAATCACATTCCAGGACAAAGGTCTTTGTGAAATCAGGAAGGGTCGGGACTAGAGTGGTGCACATGACCATCTTCAAGGTTTGAAAATCCTAAGCAGCTGTTGGAGTCCAAGTGAAAGAATTATTTTTAATGAGTGCTGTGAGAGGTGCTGCAATATTTCCATAATTCTTAACAAACTTACGATAATAACCTGTTAAGCCCATAAATCCTCGCAATATTTTGAGAGTCTTTGGGTGAGGCCAGTCTTGCATAGCTTCAATCTTTTTAGGATCCACCCTGACGACATTCTTGCCAACAAGATGACCCAAGTACTCGACTTTTGAGGCGCCAAAAGCACATTTAGATTGTTTCAGGAAAATTTGGTGATGAGAGAGTAGATGGAGAACGTGGTCCACATGAGCAAGATGGTCTGTCTAGGTTTTTCTATAAATGAGGATATCATCAAAGAAAACTAAGACAAAATGACGGAGAAAAGGACGAAATACATGATTCATGAGGCTTTAGAAGGTGGAGGGGGCATTACACAAGCCAAATGGCATGACCAAAAACTCATAGTGGCCCTCATGAATTCTAAAGTCAGTCTTAGGAATGTCTACCTCTTTTATACGGATTCGGTGGTAGCCAGAACGAAGATCAAGTTTAGTAAATAATTGGGCGCCACTCAATTCATCCAAGAGGTCATCAATGACATGAATGTGAAATTTGTCTTTAATGGTGAGTTTGTTGAGGGCGCGCAAGTCAGGACACATATGCCAAGAACCTTCTTTCTTCAGGACCATGACCATAGGAGAAGAGTAGGGGCTCGTACTAGGGTGGATAACGCCTGCGTTAAGAAGTTCTTGAACCATTTTATCAATTTCATTTTTTTGGGAAAAGGGGTGACGATAGGGACGGATATTGGGAGGGAGGCTTCCTGGGATAAGGGGAATGGAATGATCATGAACACCATGGGAAGGCGGGAGTCTCTGGGGAGTGGAAAAGACCACTTGATGTTTAAAGAGGATGGATTGGAGATCTTGCGGCACAGAGGGTGTCTCAGTTTCCTGTATAGCATGGAGTTGGGAAATAACACCATAATGCCCTTTTTTTAGCATCTTTTCCATGCGATGGGAACTAATGATCTCTAGTGAGTCATCGATGATGCCTTGGAGCTTATATTTTTGACCCTCTTGGTTGAATTGCATGGTTAATTCCTTGAAATCCATGAGACTGGGACCCAAAGTCCTTAGCCAGTCTGCACCCAACACAATGTCACAACCTCCCATGTCAATAGAAAACATATGAGATTTCAAGTGGTAGTCACCAATTTGGAGATGCACATTTTCACAATGCCATCCACATTTCATGGAGCTGCCATTGGCAATCATGATTTGGAAATTATTGACTGCATGGATATATCAATGAGTTTCTTGGGCAATGCAGCGATGAATAAAATTATGGTGCTGCCACTATCAACCAAAATGATGACCTTCCTATGTTTGATGTAACCAATCAACTGGAGGGTTTGGGGAGTAGAGAAACCAATGAGAGCATTTAGGGAAATGACCGGTTCTACTTCGAGAGGGTCTAAAGGAGGAGTTATGTCCGTGGTTTCAGGTGACTTAGACACAAGGGGAGTTTCAACATCCTCTTCTGAAATATCCTTCGATATGGCCATAAAAATATCTTGTTCCTTACACTTGTGGCCCGAAAAATATTTGTCATCACAATTATAACAAAGGCCTTTGATTTGGCGTTCATCCATTTCAGCCCTGGTCAATTTTTGGATCTTTAGTGGAGAAGTGGGAGTAGTGGGATTTACTGGTTTAGTGCAAGGAATAAAGGAGGGTTTCTGGTTTTGAGAAGATACAACTTGTTGTGATTCTTTATCTCTTTTAGTAGCCTCCACCCAACTCTGAGGCCGAGCCATGAGGACATGGGAACGAATCTCATCCTTGAGGCCACTGATAAAACATTCTCGAAAAAAGGCATCAGACATGCCCTCTGTCTGAAAATCCAGGCACTTAAAAGTAGCTATAAAGTTTTGCACTATTCCAGATTGTTTCAACTTTGTCAAACGTCCTAAATGGTTGGTGTCAGTGTCAAATCGTTCATAAATCTCTGCCACAAAGTGTGTCCAAGCAATATACCCTTGACATAAAGTTTTTCTCCATTGCCACCATTGCCAATGTTCTTGATCTAGATGGAGAACACCATAACGGAGTTTGGCCAAGTCATCTACAATACCATATAAAGAGAAATAATGTTCCATTTGGGTTACCCAACCAGTGGGATTTGAGCCATCAAATTTGGTCACATCCACCTGCAGAAGGCGTAATTCACGCTGAAACTGATGGGGCTAAGAATTATGGGAATGCGAGGAAGTTTCAACTTCGGTATGTGGAGGTGGGTCAGATAAAGGGTTATCTAGAGGGATATGCAGCTTGGTGTAGATAATCGAAACGACAGATTCAATATGGGTATTCATGTCTTGTTTGAGTTCCTCGATTGAGGCGACGATAGAGGACTGCATGGTTGTATTGATGGTGACAACATTGGCACTAAGATGTTTCAGTTCTTGTTGGGTCTCTGTGAAATTAGATTGCAAGGTATTGAGGCGAGCTTCCAAGTCTTGGCTATGGGTATGGGCCATGATGAAGAGGGAACCGAAACGGGGCGGGTGGGGTCAAAATTTTTGATGAAAAATGATATGTATGAATGTGATAAGGGAAAAGAGATAAATCCAATGGAATATGTCTCAAATAATGGTGCAAAAATTTCTAGACTTTTTTTTTTTCACCTACGGAGTTATACTCTGATCTAAAGAATACTGCAATGATGAAATGCCCAAATGATTAAAAAGGAAGAAATGTGTAGTGATTTGGCAACCCGAACACATTTGTGCGGCAACAGATCTTGTCTGTTTTAATTTTTTTTTTTTGTTTCCGTCCCCAAGGGTTAGGTGTTCAAGGGTTCTATAGATAAGGGTTTTCCCTGTGCTATAGCTCTTTGATATACGTGTGGGGTCCAACAGTAGTACTTGGCACAATATCTCAGGTCACTAACTAAGGAGGCTAGACTGTGTCCTTATCCGTACTACTCGACTACCTAGAGAGCATCTTCCCAAGTGTTGTTCTCGGTGGCACTATAGCAGTCAGGCGACCGATCGGTTTATCTAAAGAGGGCTTCAAGAAATCTAGGCCGATCCATACACATGTGTTGTCTGATGCGCTACCACTCGAAGGGGTACCAACAAGGGTTACAAGGGTGGCCAACAGATGTGCGCTTAAGAACCACTTGTATTTCTTGCATGCATGAATCCCTCGACCGCAGGTTTATGCGCGTAATGATAGATCTTTGTGGCTTAAAGATGTCGGAATAAGTCTCTACCCTGAAAAAAAATTAACCCACAATTTTCTGCCAAGGAAAGTGCTCTGATACCACTTGTAATATTCTAGATATAAAAAGTATGCAGAATATAAATACAAATCTAGAAATGGTAGATGAACAACAATATAACCATAATAACACCACAATATTACTGAAATGATAACAAAATAACACTAGAAAGAGCACTTCGATTACTGCGAGCAATGTTCACGGGCCTCTTCGAGGGGGAAACCTCCAGTCGAGCAGAGATATATTACAATAATATCCAAGCTAGGGTTCTCATACCCTCGACTCCTATTTATACTAAATATGCCTATCAATAGAACCATCTAGAGTAAGATCCTTCTAGAAGCGGAAGCTTCTATTAGGTCTTCTTACATTCAACTTATTCTACTTTATTGCAAGGCCTTATTAATATTGACCTTTATTACATCGGAATACATTTTTCTAACTATGTGAGGGGTTAGGTCCCTAACAGATGTGATCAATCCTTTTCTTCCATGCTCTGAAGTTTGAAGCCCCTTCTAACTTGTTCTCTGACTTCATAGAGTAAGTCATGGCTGCGTTGACTTTGACTTTGACCAAAAAATCAAACTTGATGCGTTGGCTTGCTGAGAGTACCAAGGGGTGTGATAGGATAGGGCGCACTATGCTATCCAAGAATTAGGTCAAGTGCTTCACTTAAGGTTCTTCAATAAGAAGGTTATGGTTTCAATGCTGCAACAAAACTCTCACTACAACTGCAACTGCAACTGAGAAAATTCTCCCAATCTACCTTCGAGTGGTTAGAATGTCCGAAGATAGTGTGGGCCCATAAACTATTAAAATAATAGGTGTGACTATTTTTAGCATAGACAGTATCACTATATTTTCACCCAACCATAGGAACAAGGCCATTCCCATGCACCTTAACCTTGACAACTAGAATAATTCTGGAAGCAAACACTAATTTTTTTTTTTTTTAAGTAAGTATGTATAAATTACCTTTCAGAAGAAAAAATATAGTAGCGTCATGAGTATCCGAGGACTGTGAATGTTGAATTTCCCCGGAGGGAAACCAATTCAGCCAGTACCTCCAAAACCAAAACAGACCCCAGTTTTAATCATATGGAACATAATCACCCCGTAGGGAAACAAATTTTTTCGACCTTCTAGAAAAACTAGGACCGACTTATGACAGGAAAAAAGAGAATTATCCAAAAGTACAGTTTTCCAAGCGTAAACAAAACATAAAACAAACCATGCAATATGACACCTGTGTAGGTGTCGTAGCTCATGTAACTGGTTTGTTGCATTCCATGTTGTACGTTGTTGGTGCCTGGAGAGCCGAAGCCGAGACCACCGCCGATTTGTCCGCTGCTGGCATTTGGAGAGCCAGAACCAAGACCACCGCTGAGGCTACTGGTGTACTGGGTGCTTGTTCTGGGCAGTGTCGAGTGCCTTGCAGAGAGGATAGCATTTGCAGAATTTGCATTCCTTGCTTGTCCAAAATTTCTAGACGGAACCATAATTCATCCACCTCCTTGCGGACCTTGAACACCAGGTCTTGCAGAATTGCAGGGTCGTCTTGAAACTTTGCGCAGGAGGTGCAGTTCGATCAAGTGTGTGGCTGATCCATTGGTTTCTCCCAGTGGACGAATGTGTCTTCTTGAGGAGACTGGGCCAGTGGTAGATGCACTGGTGGTGGTGGCTCAGGAGATGAATTATATGGTGAATTTGGTGGGATGACCAAGTCGGTTTGCAAGGAAGAGGCTAGGTCTGGTAATGGGCTGGGGGAGAATCCCAGTGAATTCCCTAGGAGGTCTAACCACTTGAATTGACAGGCCCATGGCGAGGACAAAGGAGGGAGGCTGCTTTGGCTCTGAGAGTACTGGCCAGAGGAGGAAGGCGAAGAAGGAAGAGAGTTGTGTGATGGTGTTGGGGCAGGCTGAGGCCGAATGGCCATGTGAGGCATGTTTTGGTACCAGGCCGAGACCTACTTGGATTTCCCCCGAAGCTGAGGCATGGACAAAGTGAAAAGAAGGTATGAAGGCACAGAGAGATGGATAACAAAATAGGTAAAAATCAAGGGGGAATGTAGACCAAGTGGTGGCTTTGTTGGGATGGAGAGGGAAGACGCATATGATCATAGGTGACCACCATAAATAGTGATGGAGAAGTGTCATGATATGAATAGTGATGGAGAGGGAAGACGCATATGCACATAGGTGACCACCATAAATACAATTCCATTGATCGGATGACGAGACATGGAGGAATGCGCTCAAATAGTTAATGGCGCTATGGATGGAGTGAGGCCTACGTAAATTCATGGTGTGGGAGCAGGGGAGGTGCATGCACCAGTCACATGGTTGGAACTGCATTGGAAAGTGCTGCCCCCTCCACTTGGACACCTGTAACCTACTAACACCCCATCTGGGGGGCATCTATAGTGAGTGGTTGATCAAGGCATCTCTGGAGGATAGGATGCTTCATGTGGGTGGAGGCCATGCAGAGAAGTTCTGGTCCCTCTATGGAAACTCCAATATTGGCTAAATCATCTGTAATATGATTATATTTCCACCGTATATGCGAAGGGATGAGAGCTATGTGAGGCTGAATGAGATTTGCATTGGTGTTGAGCCTTGAAGAAAGCTGCCAACATGGGGAGATTTTGTCTGGGTCCGCTCCATTAAGAATTTTACCAAAGAAATTGAGAATTACTTGGGAGTCCCCCTCCATAATTCATTGGTGGTATCCTTGAGCATGAGATATCTATAGACCTTTTGTAATACCCCATAGCTCTGTCGCATTTTATGTGTTGTGACCCAGACTGTCTACTGAGATGAGCAAAATGTTCCCCTGGTTGTTGCGGAAAACCACACCAAAACTTGTTGCACCTGGATTTCCTTTAGAGGCACCATCAAAGTTTAACTTGATAAATCCTGCAGATAGAGGATACCAATGAGAGGGGCTTCGTTTGGTTTGGGAGCGCTGGGCATTTTTTTGAGAAATGTATTTGGGGTGACATTCCAACTTTCCAAGATGTTTTGTTCATGTGTAGGATATTTCAGGTCTGTTTCTTTCGACTGCTGTAGACTGATGGTTTCTATGATATTTCTATGTATTTGAGTCCAGATAATTTTCCAGTCCTGATGAGTTGTTAGGAAGAAATGCATGTTCTTCTCTTTCTAAATTTTCCAAAGAATGAAAGCGAGAAGTAGTTTCCAGATACAATTAAGAATGGGATATTGGAAGGATGTGTCTCTCCATTCTTCAATGGTTTCCCTGAGGCCCTCGCGCTTGCGATCTGAAATGCGCATGACTATGGGGCATTGATCCCAAACTTGTGAGCTATAGTAGCAGAGATTAAAAAGATGTTTTTGCGATTCCCCCTCCCCTAAGTAGAGGGGGCATATAGATGGCCCTATGAATCCACGCTTCATGACATTATCCCAAGTATGAATACTTCTATGAGCCACAAGCCAGAGGAAGGTGCTAATTTTTGGCCAATGTTTGGTTGACCAAATTTTAGTCTAGATCTTCTCATGGGGGGTGGGGTGGTAGGTTGCCTTGATGCTGTAAGATTATTGGATATTAAATATTCCCTATGAGGAGTGTCCCCATATTAAGATGTCCTCTCCCTGAAGGATTTGGATTTTCCTGATAATGGTCAGATTGTACCAGGGTTGGAGATCCATGTGCTCTGCAATGTGGAGGTCGCTTCTAGAGGATTTCCATCTTTTCCAGGTGGCGCCAGGGGGATTCTCTTTCCAGTAGTCTGCTACTATCTTCCATCCTGCTTGGGTAGCTGGGATGAGGAAGGTATCATCCAGGGAATCATGCACCAGAACGGGCAATTGTTGCCATGAGTCATTCCAGAAAGAAGATGTTTTTCCATTACAGACTTCCCAAAAGGTGTGATTGACCACCAAAAAATGGTTCTTATTGGCCGTAGTCTAGATTAAGGACCCCTAAGTATTCTCATTCCATATAATAAGGTTATTTTTGACAACGTTGGGCACATAATTCCTCCTCCAAATATCAGCCCAGAGATCTTGTGGTTGCTTGAGCCATCTCCACCAAATTTTGGCACTCGGGACTTTATTCAGAGTCGCCGAATCCCTTAGTCTAAGGCCTCCATGTGATTTTGGTTTGTAGAGATTTTCCCAGTTAATAATAGCCATTGTTTTCCCCTTCTTTACCTCCTACCACATAAAATTTCTTTTCAGGGTTTTGATGGAATTAAGGATGAATCTTGGAGCGGCTAAGGCTAAGAAGGTGTAGATTGGCAAGGCTCGTAGGAAAAACTTAGGGAGGATAAGGTGACTGGGGAGATTGAGCGCGTGAAAAGTCCAAGAGGAAATTATTTTTGAAAAGGAGGTGAGAAGGCCTTCCCAGGAGCTGTTTCGAAGAGCTTTGTCTAGGAGAGGAATACCAAGATATTTGGAAAAAAGGGAGCTTTGAGTGAAACCCAGGATCACCATTATATGAAGTTGGATAGGGACCATGGTGTTAAAAGAGAAGATCTAATATTTGTCTTTATTTATATCCATTCTTGAGGCATCATAAAAGGTTTGAAGGATATGGAGTATTTTGTGTGCTTCTTGGACCGTGGTGGAGCCCATCATTAAGGTATCATCAATGAACTGACTATCGGATATTGGAGGATCTATACCGTGCAAGGGTAATCCAACTAAAGAAAGGTTTGCAATGGAGGCTTTTATAAACCGACTTAGGCCTTCTTCCATGATGATGAAGAGGAAGGGTGAAAGGGGGTCCCCTTGATGTATACCTTGAGTGGGTGAGAAGGGGTGGGAGGGAATGCCATTGATGAGGATATAAAAGAAGGTAGAGGAGGTTAGATTCCAAATCCAGTCAACCCAGGTGGGAGCAAAGGAAAAGGCCAAAAGAACATAATGCATGTAATCCCAACTTAGCTTATCAAACGCTTTGGAAAGATATATCTTTAACAACATACATGGAGTTCCACTCTTCTAAAGTGGTTGGATGACTTCGTGCATCAGGATGACGTTGTCCAAGATTTTCCTTCCTTCCACATATCCTGACTACTTGAGAAAAATGATGAAGGGAAGGAGAGGTTTGAGTTGTTGGGAAATCACCTTTGTTAGAGTCTTGTATATTGCATTGCAAAGAACTATCGACCGGAACTGTTTTGGGTGAGTGACTCGCTCTTCTTTGGGGATGAGGGTGAGAAAGGTGGCATTGAGAGCTGGAAGGACTTGAACCGAAGACCTGGAGTCCTCAATGATTTCCCAAACTTCCTCCCTTACCATGGGCCAACAATGGTAGAAAAAATCTGTAGTGAATCCGTCTGACCCTTGAGATTTTCCTTCTGGAGTATCTTGAAGCACCAAATCCACTTCTTCAATTGTGACAGGTCTCATCAATACTTCATTATGTTATTGAGTGATTTTGGAAGGGATGTGCTGAGTAATTTTAGCAATGGAAGGAGATCAATCGCGCAGAGGTTTTGACAGGAGATCTTGATAAAAGGAGACCAACTCCTTTTCCAGGTCATCGTGAGAATGGAGAGTCTGGCCTTCTTTCGTAACTAGGTGCGAGATGCGGTTGACATGACTTCACTAAATAATATATCTATGGAAGAATTTGGTGTTTCCATCTCCCTCCTTTAGCCATTGCATCTTGGATTTTTGTCTCCAAAGGATCTTCTCTTGAGCTCGCCTTTCCCCCATCTTTTGACTTATAACTGCTTCCTTCTCCCTGAGTTCCTTTGTGATTCCCTGATCTCTGATTTGGATCTGTAGGATCCTCATTTTCTCATTTAGTTGTTGTTGGGCCTCGAAGATATTTCTGAAGGTTTGTTTGTTCCATAGCTTCAGGCATTGCTTGAAGTTTTTAAGTTTCTGCTAGAAACGTTACATCTTGGAACCATACGGAATGGTCGCTTCCCTCCACCATATGGGGGCCATAGTTTGGAAGTCTAGGTGGTTGAACCAAAATCGCTCAAATCTAAATGGATTGTGGCCCGGAGAAGCCAAAATTTCTAACCAGAGTTAAATGGGCCAGTGATCAAACCCGAGGGCATCACGGATGCTAACTTCCAAGGCTATTCCATCCATCATCAGGGATTCCGAAATGAGGAAGCGGTCAAGGTGACACACCACCTGTTGGGACCCTGACTGTGGGTTTATCTAGGTGTAGGGGCCATTTTGTGTTTCCAAGTCGATGAGGCCCAGCTTGTCAATTAAGGATTAAAAGTTGCCTGATTCTTCCTCAAGTCTGCATATTCCTCCTCTTTTCTCATATAGATTGTAGATCATATTCAAATCTCCACCCAGTATCCATAGACTACCGGTAGTGAGGGTGGTGAGCCCTTCTAGATTACAAATGAAGGTTTTCCTGTCCCTTGGAGAAGCCGACCCATACACATTTTTGAGGAAGCTAAGCTTGTTGGAACCAATAAGCTTGTATTCCGTCGAGATTGATCACCTGGTGGTGAAGAAAGCTTCCATGAGAACAAAGCTCGGGTTCCATAGAATGGCCAGACCTCTGACCGTTCCTGTCACATCGGTACAAATCATTTTCCCTCGATTCCAACAACGAGAGAGAACTCAATCCATTTAATCCATTTCGCATCTTGTTTCTTGGAGAAACATGATATCAGGTTGTTCTGCTATAATACATTCTCGTAGTAGCCTTTGCTTACTATGACCATTGAGTCCCCAGATATTCCAAGAGATGAGATTCATGATGAGGATGGGGAGGGGAGGGGGGGAAAGCTGTCATAAATGAGATGTATCAGAATTGAGTTAACCATGAAGTGTCCAATCTCCTGTATGAGATTTTGGGTGGATTTTCTTCCCCTTTTCATTTTGTCTTTCTGAGTCTTGTGTTTCTCTTTCAATTGAATCCCTTGGATGCATAGACCTGAGTTAGATCTAGCTATGGAACCCACTTAAGTGTTGAGGAAGACTTTGTGGAATTTGCGTAACTGGTAAGGAGGGATGGTATATAGTTGTTGATGTCGGTAAGATTATTCTAGATGCTTTGGATCTATACCAACGAAATCTTGCTCATCTAGGTCCATTTCGACATCTCCATCTTCTGGATCTAAAATTTTGTTGTCCTTAGCAATGGAAGTGAGAATGGATGAAATTTTCTCCACGACAAGGGTTTCCACCATTTTTTCTTTCATGTTTCCATGAAGAGCCTCTATCATAGGAGGGACCCGTGGAGCATCCATATCTCTGGTATTTGGTGTAGGGAATCGAAGGGGTTGTTGGAGGGTGGTTACCTGTTTGCAGTAGTGGCTGTTTTCCTTTCCATTTGGTGTCGTCTACCTGCTACAGGTATGAAGCCATCCTTTTCTTTGCTTGTTTCAGGGTTTTCTCCTTTGCTCACCATATTGAGGTGGCAATCTCTGAACATATGCCTATGCTTGTGGAATTTCCTGTAGTGAAAATGTATGTGCTCGTAATCAATGGTTTGAGACCAGTCTTCATCGTGGACTGTGGTATTCCAAAGAAATGGAACTTGGTAGGGGATTATAGATATTCAAGTAGACACAAATATGAGCATACGAGGTATAATTTCTCTTCTTGGTTGCTTCTAAAGATTTCACATATACCCCAATGGTGTTTCCAATGCCCACCAGTACTTCTTCTAGCCATAACTCCCGTGGCAGGGAATAGAGTCGAATCCAAACTGGTGCATGCAAAAAATCCTTTGTTTCAGGGTTGAAATTCTCCATCCAGAAGTGCAAGAGAGACCAGATGAGTTGAAGAAATAAGGCCCTTCACCAAATACGGGGTTTCTATCCTCTAGATTGTGTAAGATTATGTTGAAGAAACCTTTGGAGCCCAACTGAAGGTCATAGTGACCTTTGGGTTTTCACCATTTTTGTATCCATTTAACCAACTCATGTTCTCAGGGTCATAAGCCTAAGAATTTACTGACCAGGGCATAATCCCACATGTATTGTTTTTGTTCTTCTATTATAGGCGAACTGATGATGTATTTAGGTGCTAGAGGTGCCTGAAGGATGCATTTTACGGGTGCCGAGGGTCACGTTGCCTTTGTCTGAGTGTTCCTTGAATCAATTTCCTTTTCCTTGCCTTTGATTGAGCCTTCTAAGAAAAGTTGGGAGCGCAGATCTGGGGATGGTTCGAAGGTCGACCGTCTAGAGATATAGCCTACATTTCCTTGCACCATGGCATGACTGTAGGAGGGACCTCGCGACCCTCCCTCGTTTGAGATCATGGCTTTCCCCTCCAGTGGCGACCAAGTGCACGAGGGGTTGAGTTGAAACCCTAACCCTTACACGTTTTAGAGTTCATTTCTCCCATAAAAGCAATTTCGACCCATCTTCTAAACACTAATTTAATTATTAAATATAAATAATAATAATGATAATATCAGGAATATAACAATTCTGTTTATTTAAACGATTATAATGATTAATAATTTGATACTTTTTTCTCACAAGACACTAGAAACAATGTCTTATAATGGGCGTATGACCAATTAAGGAAGATGGATGTCTAGGATAAGCCTAGAATAAAAAATTCATTGTTTTGAAGTGCTAAACCTACTATACTAGTAACATGATGCACCATAGTGGTTTTTGGGAAAAACCCATCTCGAACAAAATCCTGTCAAAAAACCCATTTCTTATATCTGGATGATTACCTTGTTGTGAGAGAAACCCACCACATATCCATTTCTCTAAGGAACAATGTCCTATATTGCCTATGTTTCTCCAAAAATATTAATTTTTTCTTAAAAACAAACACTGATGAAAAACCTAACCCTTGTCCATTAAATACCGACACCTATTGCTCTCATTTCCACTCATAGAGCTCTGAGTTCATATGACGTTGTTGATCAAGAATAAAATGTGCTACCAAGTAGAAGATATATTTGTTTGGATTCAGAAAGGAAACTAATCTTAGAAAGGATTTAAACTTCCCTTGTGTTGAATATGGTATTCCCATGCCCAAGAAGAATATGTTTTCCACTTTGAAATTAAAGGTGGTCGAAGTATCATTGGTGTCTCTTTTCATTCGAGGGTTCATTCAAAAAATATATACCTTGACATTCCAGATTTCAAGGGCTTGTACTGGTGTCTCAATAAGATTGTTGTCTTTGTTGACCGTAGATTAGATTCCATCGATTGACTTGTATTAAAATTATGCACTTAGCAATTCAATATTGCATAGCATATAACCATGAATCGAGATGCTTTTGTAGCTAGTCTCGTTTCATTAGAGTTACACCATTGTCAAATAGTTCTTATATTGATACTAAGTACATGCTAAATAGGCCAATGTCTTAATTATACTACTTGCTATGTATTTTTCATAGTTAATCACATGGATGAGCGTTTATCCTTTTAATATAGTGCATAGATGTTCAAGCTTGAAATACCTCAAGATGATTCGATCTTGAAAGGTCTTATTATGCTTTACTCGAGTAAAAAAATTTCGATTCATGTGGAATTACACCACCGATACACCTAGGGAAGCAGTAGTAGTAAAGCCTATGCAGTACCAACAATGTATAATATATAGCTATATATAGATACACCTACACAAAACAACCAAAATAGGCCCAATAAAAAATTAACTGTGGCATCATCGTAAAAAAAATAAAAATAAAAAACCAATGAGGTAAGCCCATTACACGTCCTTTTCCTACCTTGCTAATTAAAATTGACATACATTTAATGTGTGTAGTAATTGCTATGAGAATTTTAGGGAGAACTATTTAGGTTAGGTATGCTCCTATAACCTTGAGTGATCTACCAATGATTTGAAATGAGTTTGTTTAAGAAACCCTATTGCACTAAGATCCAGACTTTGTGAACGAGGGTTTCTAGAGGGTGAAATATCTCAAGCACCCCATGGAAAATTTTGTTGTTGCAGATTAGTACAAGGACTAAAATTTTTAACACAAAGAATTTTATCTTATCATATCTTAAGAGAAAAACTCCTAAAATACCTTGGACGTTAAATAGATCTCATTATTTTAATTGTCTAGTTTACCTTACTTTATAACATCGATTCAACTCTTCATAAACTAGATCTGCTTCTATGTAATTTTCATTCTGTTATAGATCTGCATGGATATGCCCAACAGTCTACCTATGCATTCAAAAAATTGAAAATACCAAGGGAGTTAGTGAAAAACATGATCCTTTTTGGTTTGACATTTTGGCTTATGTACACAATGGTAAAGGGTTGGGTTTCATTTGCATGTGATTGTGTGAATGGTGAAACTTGCTAGAAGGAGTATTTTCATGATTGAACGACTTTATGCACATAAACTAATTAAATGCTTGCATTCTCAAAGAAATACAAAATGAATTAAATGGGAGACATGGCATTTGATAGGGTGATTATGCTTATCCCCTAAATTTCCAACCTTCTAGTTGAAAGAAGAGGAAATGAATTTTGAAAAATAATTGGTATTTTTGTAAGAGCCTAGAACTCATGGTATTAATGATCCAACCAAGATGTCAAACTTAACCAGAAAGATCCATATGATATATGCATATTTTGATGAAATTTCTTGAATTTGATATAAAAGCTAGTATTCATTATTTGTTATGCTGGTGAATAAATTTGATTTTGTTGAGAACACTCATGATGCTATTATTGATCTACATGTGATATGTGTTGAGATGGTTATTATGTTCATAACAAACATATGGTAGTTATATATGATGTTATGTGATTCCATTCAATTGCGTTGATAAAAATGCTATGTCTTGATAAATATATGTTGAGTTGATTATCATGCTACGATGTTAGGACAACATGTTGTTCCATTTGTTATATTTGAAAAGACATGTTGAGGTTGCAATATTATGCTAATATATCATGATGTGATGACACAATGTAATTGCACAATTTGTTTTTATGATAATATTTGATAGCGCGTGGTACTTACATGCATATTTATGATGGGATTTTTATGATGGCACACATGAGCCTAGGGTAATGATAATGATACTTATTCTCATGATGACATGAGAGAGTTAACATGTAGATTATTTTTTGAGATGTTGACAATTAATGCATTGGTTGCATGTTGTGAGGTGGTGATTGTCAAGTCATCCACTTGTGGGTCGAGATGACCGGTTTATTTGACGATCTTGTGGGACCCCATAACGACGAAGGAGAATATTACAAGTAACATATTATGGGTTGGGGACAACTCAATATACTACTTATAACATTAATTCTTATGCATTGTATTAGAATTATGATACTGAAGTCCCAAAGAGTGGCTAGAGCATTACTCACTGATGGTGTTATGGGATTGGAATTTGATGCCTGGGGCTATGCCTGGTTGTTGTAGAGGGATTTCGGGACATACTTTCAATATTCCTAGTGTACATAAGTACTGATCCAGATGCATGCTTGGGCAGATGAGGTCTTGAGCCTTGGGGGACCCGGATAGACTCATAGGATTTAAGCCTGGTTCTGAAAGTCAGGAAAGATGGCTATAGAGTACATGTGCTTCCTCGGTGTTGTGATGTGGACTTTCGATGCCCATTGTAGTCACTTGGGTGGATTTATACTAGTCCAACAAAGGGTGTTGTGGAAGGTATAAAAGCTATTATAGGGTGTTACAGAGGATGGTGAGTTAATTAAAAATCTATAAGAATCATAATCAAGATAACTTCAAGATGAAGTTCCTTGAAGGAGGGGTGTATTTCATGCCCCACAATATAATTATTAAATATAAATAATAATAATATCATGAATATAATAATTCTATTTAAAACGATTATAATAATTACTTATTAGAATAAATAATAATAAATAAGTATATAATAATTATACTTAAAGGGGGTCATAATAAATATTTATTATAGACATCCGGGTAATTAAAGAGAATGGTTAAATAAGTAACCATATTCAATGAAGAAACCCCCAAATAGAATAAATTATAAACAATGAACCCTAGGGATTGGGTTCTTTACCGGATGGACTCTATATAAAGAGGAAAAGGAATGAGGAAAGGAGCATCTCTCTTTGGTTGGTAAATAGAGACAAGAAGGCATAATAATTCTCACTAAGTAATAGATTGGGGGCTTGGGGGTGAACTGTTGCTAAATATTAGGTAGCAAGGTCCACAATTGGGTGGAGAGTTGTCCCCCATCTCATTGTTGTGGATTTTCTCTAGATCAAGGATAAAGGTAAGGTAGCACTACAATTCTAAGGCTAGGAGACTTACATGTATGTTGGTTCTTCATGACAGGTATGACTGTTTCCCTTGTAAGTTACTGGAATTTTATTAAAGTTTTTCCTACATTGAACTTCATGTCCAGATTTATATTTATTTATTACATGGGCATTACACATGGTATCATAGCGAGGTTCAAACTCTTAGTGCCTATGGGCCTTGACATTAACCAATGTCTTCTCTAGTTTCATTTTGATCACATATCTTACTCTTCATTGTTGTGTTCATAAAAATGTATTTAAATAATTTCTCTTATTTATGCTTTTAGGTTCATATTGATGTATCATTAATTAACTTATTGGGTTTGTTCAGATAGCACAATCGAACAGAGAGAAAAAATATCAGTGTAAATAACCATTTCTCTTAATGCCATTGAGAGGGTTTCAGATATGTTACAATTCAATGCCAGAATTCCTTGCTAGGTCTCATTAAACTCTGTCAATTTCCTTGATGGAGTATCATATCTTTTACTGTTCTCTACAAGATGGATTATCCGATATGTTATTATAGGTTTATTGGTCTTATCGGATATCAATTAGTCATCGTCAAGTTTATAATTCCAACAACCTACAATCTACAATACCTAGTAACAAAATTCTTGTATCGTAAGACTCATTTCCATGAATGATATCAATCTCCTCATTGGGTATTATCTATCCTTCCTACTAGTTAGATTTATTTCCTATGAATAGGGCCTATGTGATCTGCATCAGGTAGATTTATGTGCGTGATCTTCAAAATGTTTGGAGGAGATAATAAAACTGTATAAGCCACAACTCATCTTTGGTTTAATTTTCAACTATGATTTTCTTTAGTCATGTTTGCATATGCCATTAATTAGTGTCCTCTACAACATATTCTGACTCCTCTCTGTCAAAATCGTATCAAGGCCAAATCATGGAAGGTAGATCACCAAATGAGCAACTTGCTTGGTGTTTTCAATTTGTTGAGCACATAGGAAGAATGTTGGGAATATCTGTGCAGATCTATGTCAATGGATCTATAACATAATGCATATTACATAAAACAAGATCTAGTTTATGGAGAGATGGATCGATTGTATAATAAAATGTAAACTAGACAATTAAAATAATGATATTTTTTTAACGTCCAAGGTATTTTAGGATTTTTTCCCTTAAGATTTGATAAGATAAAATTCTCTATGATAAATTTTTTAGTCTTACATACCAATTCACAACAAAAAGATGGGGGATGTCTCTCCACCCAACCGTAGACCTTGCTACTTAATATTTTGTAGCAAGTCACCCTTGAGCCCCCAATCTACTACTTAGCGAGCATTCTTGTCTCTTCTTATCTCTATTTACCAGCCAAAAGAAGATGCTCCTTTCCTCATTCCTTTCCCTCTTAATACATAGTCCATTCGGTAAATAACCCAATCCCCATGGTTCATTATTTTATTATTAATTCTATTTGATGGTTTCTTCATTGAATACGATTACTTATTTAATCATTCTTTTTAATTACCTGGATGCCCATAATAATTATTTATTATGACCCCCTTTAAGTATAATTATTTATTCCAATAATTAATTATTATAATCATTTTAAAGAGAATTATTATATTCATGATATTATTATTATTATTATTTAATAATTATATTGTGGGGCATGACAATAATGCACCAGGTATGGGGTGTTTCAAATAATGTACTAGTTAAGTATGGTTAGATTAGACGCACATGTTATGGTGTTTACTGTGAAGGTAGCACATGATGCACCACATCGAGGTGAACCAAATCATACATGTGCACAACACGAAATTGGGAAACAATTTGAAAAAAGGGCCAAATTTCAAGCTAAATTCAAATTTTAATTGGATGAAAATGAAAATGGGAAGGTAATAAACAATTTACTTGGAATCTTATGTCCCGAGGAGGAATGGTTCCACCATTAAGGGAAAATGAAAATTCATGTTAATTTTCAACATTTGGAAATGTCTAGAATCTACCACTGGATCGATCCAACTTGTCGAAGAGCTATGGAAACATGACGTACTTGAAAGGAGAATGAGAAGCAGTGCTTGATCGAGAGTTTGCAAGCATAAGATGAGGTGTCACAATGAAAATCGGTCTAGTAATTTTTTTAATTACCCTACCACGGTGTGCCCGAGGACAATTATAAGCATTGAGTCGTAATATTCATTGGCATCGGTGCACTTTGATCGATGCTTGTTATTTTTTTTATAACGTATGATGGTGCATTTGAACATTTAATCACTGGTGCATCATGTTTTAGTCATGCAATGGTGCATATGTACCTTAAAGGTGCACCTGTAAAAAAACCTCCACAAAAACCTTTGACCACCCACCTCCTCTATAAACAGTGAAGGTGCATTTGAACATTTAAACATTGTTGTATTATGTTTTAGGTGTGAACAGATGCATATGTACCTTAAAGGTGCACCAGTAAAAAAACTTCCAAAAAAACCTATGGTCGCCTGCCTCCACTTACAACCTCCACTATAAACAACTAAGGGATAAATGTTTTGGGGTGGTTCCATAAAACCTCTGCTAAAAGGTGTTCTCCTTGCAGTGTGTATTTCCAAATTATCTTGTCAAAAGATTTAGACATGTCAAGTTTAATGATCATTCCAAGATATTTGGTGGATTTGAGTGAGTGGATCATTTCCTGAGAGAGAGTGATTCCATCAAGGATTTGGTGGCCCTCGACATATGATGCTTTCTCTGGGGAGATCAGAGAGGGGAGGAGCGGTTTTAGGTGGTTTGCTGTGACTTTTGTGATGATTTTGTAAACCAAGTTGTAGAGAAAAATGGGTCGGAATTTGCTTGGTCATTCTCTTTTTATTATTTTGGAATTAAGGCCAAGAAGGTGGAATCAAGAGTTGGAAGAAAATTTGCAAATTTTTGAGAATCCTCCACTAGTGCACAAACATATTGTTTGATAATAGACCAACATGCCTAGAAGAAGTCGGTTTTTAGGCCATTTAGACTAGGTGATTTGCCTTTAGGAATTTCCATGACTCCTTGTTAAAATCCCTCCAAAGAAATTAGTCGTAGAAGGGACCCATTCAGCGCTTGTGAGATAACTTTGGGAATGTGCCATGTAATTTTTTGGATGGCTAGCCTTTGATTGGTAGGGGCTCGGAAAGGAGAGATATTTAGAAATTCACAAGCTCATGTTCCATGTCTTCATTTTCTATAAGAAGATTACCTTGGATGTATTTTATTGATACAATCCTATTGTGATGATTCCACTAGATCATAGACTTGTGAAAGAATTTAGAGTTTTTTTCTCCTTTGAGCCACCAAACTTTGGATTTTTGCTTCTAAAGAAGATCCTCTTGCATGTCACAATTTTCCAATTGCATCTGAAGAAAAGMTTCTTCCTTTATCAGATGCTATGATCATCCCTCTAGGATGATGAATTCTTGAATCTACTTCATTCATCCTTCCAAGTCTCTATGATCATCCCTCTAGGATGATGAATTCTTGAATCTACTTCATTCATCCTTCCAAGTCTCTTTTGTCTTTGAAGATATTTCCAAATTCCTCTTTGTTCCACTTTTTGAGGCAAAGTTTGACATGTAAGAGTTTTTGTTGAAATATATACATTATAGAGCTAGATTCGATGTTTGTTTCTACCCACCAGAGTTGAATATTGTCTTGAAAGGTGGGGTGGTCAATCTAGAAACATTCAAATCCAAAGGGATGATTTAAAACTCTACCCTTGAGATAGATTTCTATCTTGATGGCCCAACTATCTCAGACTCCAAATGGTATAATAGACACTGATAAGTGGAACCTGATAGAATGAGGGATTATGAAATCAAAAAATGGTCAAGCCTTGGATCCTTTTGATGTTCACCACCTCATTGATTATTCTAGGTGTGCAGTCCATTGACTATGTCTAAATCTATCAGATTTAGTTGTTGCATGATTTCTTTGAATCATTGTGAATCTTGGTCGAGCCTTCTAATTCCTCCTCTCTTTTATTATAGGGAGGTAATGATGTTAATATATCATCTTATTAACGAGTTATTGTTCTCAATAATATTTCGAAGTTCTTTGATTGAGCTTAAAACGAAGATATCGTCGGGGATAGATTGAGGATGATAGACTTTGGTGAGAAAGCTCGATTCTGATGAACCAACCAATTGAAATCTTTCTCCGAGTGAGTGTTGAGTTGAGAAGAAATATGAAAATGAAATTTTGAATGGATTCCACAGGAGTGCTAACCCCCCTGCTACACCCTAAGCAACTATTTCCATCGCTTGGTACCCCTGCCAAATTCTGTGGGCCAAAGTTGAGATTAAATTGTTGACACATTTGGTTTCTTGCATCATTAGAATTGTGGGTTGTTCTTTGATGATATTTTTTTAGTAGCATGTGATTACTTTTTCCATTCAGGCCAAAAATGTTCCAAGATACTATCTTCATGGGATTTTGGGAGGGGTTAGGGGAGATTTGTTGGTCATCAATGCTATTTTTCTAGAGTTGACTAGGAGTTCCCCAAGCTCCTGGAGGAGTTGCTTATTTATTCTGTGACCGTTCCTAGAGGCATTCAATTTGGCAGGCCTGTGAAGGCTCCTCTTATAACTAATGATGCCGTCAAAAATGGCAAGCACGAAGGGGAGGAGGTGCTCACCCAACACAAATTACTTTGTGAAACCTGTAGTTCAATATCAAAATTTTCTGACTATTTCCAGAACTTGTCTCGACCTGTCCAATTGTGTCTGATGCACACTTGGTGTGTTTTTAAACAATGAAAGAAGAAGAGGGGGCAACCATGTTAGTGTATTTTTAATAGAAGAAATTTTGTTAACTATTGCACATGTATTATCGTTACCCCTAGTTTGTGAAATAAATGATGACGGACGTTCAAAATCAAAGGTAAAAGAGCTCATGGTAAAGTGAAATTGTATCTCCATATCCCAGGGGAATTTTGAAGTTCCATTCAGAAGAATGGTTGTTTTAATATTAGGAAGAATGGTTGTTTTAATAGTCCGAGATGTTGTAGGGGAATTTTGAAGTTCGATTCAAGAAGAATGGTTGTTTTAATAGTCGGAAGAATGGTTGTTTTCATAATCTGAGATGTTGTAGGGAATCAGAGAAATTAGGTTTCATTGGGGTTGCGAGATAAGCATGTGGGAATTGCTTATCTAGAGAGTTCCAAATAGTTCAGGAAAGTTTAGAATTTTTTTTTAGCGACCATCTCTAGCACACTGTCCAGAAAAGACAACGCCTCCTCTGGATGCTCCCCCTCACCGCAGAGCAACGTCAGGCCGCCTTGACAACAGTACAACAGTAGACGTTATGAACTTCCAAAAATAACTGAGGGTCAAAGAACTCGGTTCAGAGGGTCAAAGACCACCTTCCAATCGGACAGTGCCACGATTGCCTCCACTGCAATCCCCTACTGTCCAAGCACGAAGAATGCATGCAGAATGCACGAAGAATGCACCCACCAACACAACAAACAGAGATCTAGGTATTGATATGAAGAACCGTCCGTTGTAAGAGATAAATGATGTGGAACCTCTACAAAAATATTTTTGAGCCACGAAGTGCTGGATTATGGGCCCAATCTTTGCAGGTAGAGAAGAGCAACGGTGATGCAAAGTAGAGCCTAACTTTTATTGTAGTTGTCAACCAAGTGTGGCGTCAACAAGGTTCAACACTTGCCCGAACGGGCCAAGTCAGTAGCCCACGATATGAGATTCACTCTCTCGAATTCCGTGATCGGAGATGCCCTCACTTGTAAAGACCTCCACCAAAGATAATTACCAATAGAAGAACCCTAAAACTGTAAACATCTCCCTTCTATGAGAGAACACCGCCACCGCTATACTGCTATATCGCCACGGATTACGCTGCAGATGAAGCTGGAGCTGGGGCAATCAGCTTGATGTTTGACTAACCATTGCGCCTGCTGCTAAGAGCAAGAGATTCAATGTCACTTCTCTTCCAAGGTCCCTGAGCGTCCCTCCCATGAGGGAGTAGAGCCTAGTCCTGCTATGATATGATATTGAAATTTTTTGAGAGTAGATATTATTATGCACAAACCAAAAAAGTCAAAAAAGTGAAAGAGTTAAGTAGAAAAATATAGTACATATAAAAACACAAGTTTTGTTTTAAGATGGAAGAATTACTTTGATTTATTCAAATATCTCAATTTCACATCAATTTAGAAAGCATATGATTGGAGTGAATCTTTCACATCCAACTAGTTCCAACAAATTCCTAAAGACTAGGAATAGATTTTCTAAGTGAACTTAACAAACACACCAACAATCCTCAATGAAACCCAGGTCAAAATAACTAACACCATAGTTGATCTCATACCAATTGGTGAGTTTGTGAGATAGAAAAAAATGATCTACATAATCAAAATAGAAAAAAAATAGAGGTGAGTTTGCTAGATAGAGAGATGATCTACATAATTAAAATAGAAAACAAATAGAGCTCATAAATATGAAGAACCTAGAACACAAAACTCATGCTCCATTATTTGGGCAAATGTCTTTATATAGAAAATAGTCATCCTAAAAAAAAAATAAACATTAACCCAAACCAAAGCTGTCTCTAACTATAGAACTAGTGTTTATTTAATTACTAGCATACCTTTGAAGTGGGGGAAGATTTAATTACTAGCATACTTTTGAAGTGGGGGAAGGGGAAGTTTAAGTGGATTGGGTGGTTATGTTGTTCAAAGATAAATGTAATTTTATTTTGAATGGTCCATGAATAATTAATAGAAAATCCTCTGAGTATCCATGAATAACTAATTCAAAGGAGTCTCTAAAGGGCTAAGCATCATTGGACAAATGGTAGGAGGATGTGATGGAAGATGCTGAGAGATACCTTATCAAATCAGTTCAATTCAAGGTCAACAAAAATCATGGTAGATATGTCAACAAAAATCGATGTTGTTGATGGAGGTTTGAAAAAATCTTGACGCCTACTCCAAATGAGACATGTGACAAGAATATAGTGGTCATATATAAAGAGAATCTCTCAAGAATTGCAAATGAGACATGTGACAAGAATAGAGTAGTGGTCATATATAAAGAGAATCTCTCAAGAATTGTTGATATCGCAGGAAAGAGGGTCAATATTAGAGGTGAGAAACCACCAATTCAAATGAGATCAATAATACTACATGCATGAAAGGATCATCATGTCACGAATTTCCCATCGGTGGTGACACATTAGATTTGATCACTATCATTTCATAAAGTATATATGTTTCAAACAAGAATTTAATTTATCTAGGCTAGAGGAAAAACCATCCACTAAGTTCTTTCCTCTATTTACCATGTATAAATTATACGATTCAAGAGAACAAATACATATACATATGGTGTGCATGGATACTACCCCAACAACTTATCTCTTATAATTTTTGGGAACAAGAGATTGCCAATTGCTTTGTACATTGATTTATTGAGAGCATATTGAACTTGAATATAATTACTACAAAACAAAACAATGGATATATTTTTAAATATGTTATAATCGAGAATATCATTGTTTCAAAACTAATGACAAATACTTTATTTAGTATCCATTTTGAATTCAAAAAAAAATAATTATATTCATATTATCAAATTCACCAAAAAAACTAAAATAACCTTCTTTTAGCCGCCAAAAAATTCAAATTATAAATTAATAAAAGATTAATGCATTTTACTTTTGATGCCCTAGATGTGTTTTTTAACATCTAAATCAAGTTATCTTTCTTTCTAATTCAAGGATAGAGAATTAATCTCTTCCAAAAGTAAAAGTGATGTAGTTTCAATGTATATTTTATGACAAAGATTTAGAAAAATAGTTGCTCATTCCATGCTTTTAAATTTATATGGAATGAGAAAACACAAATTTCCCATTATTCTCTATGAAGTGAAAACACAAATTTCCCATTATTCTCTATGAAGTGAAAACACAAATTTCCCATTATTCTCCATGAAGTTGATACTTTCAGTTGATAATACACGATTAGATTTCTTCAAATTGTGGAGAATGGTCGAGCATGAACTCAGAAAATATAAAAAGAAAAACAAGTTACCAAGAGGACAACTATTAGAATGTGAACTAGCACAACAAACAAAAGAGAAGAAATCTAAAAAATGATTGGAGAATCATAACAAATTAACCTAAAATTTGAACTCCAATAAGCCAAAAGAATTGAAGAAGTGATTCTAAAACAATTCATTGATAGGGAACAAGTATGTGAAAAATTTAGTAGCTAAGATTATGCTTCTAAAAAGAGAACTTGAAAAAGAAAAGAATGAATCAAAATTTGAAAATAGTTCAAAATTTTTGGATGAAATCATTAATAGTCAAAGGTTACCAAACAAAAATACTAGTTTGGGATATACTCAACATTCAATTTCTACATCACAAAGAACTATTCTACATCGCAAAGAATCGTCAAAAGGCCAATTAGTAATGCATATTCTCTTAAAATATCCTTAATGATGCAGGAGCATCCGCAACATCCGCAATACATCATACGAACCAGCGCGAGGAGAAAGAGATTGTATAGCTGGACAAGCCAACAAACCTTTTTGATTTTAAATTTTACCTTGGTATTGTTGCGCCGCCGTTTACTAAAGGCATTCAAAGCAAGTGCAGTTGTAACCTAATGTAGATAAGGAGGCATTTAATAGTTTAAATGTTGGTAGATAGGGTTAGCTGTAGATTAGACAGTTTTCATCTTCCAGGAGGGAAAACGAATATAGGCACCCTCCTTGTGTAAATGATTATTATTCAGCATTAACAGGAGAGAAGGAAGAAGAACAGAGCAGAGAGATTGTGAAGAAACTCCATGTATAGACATTGAATTAATAGGAAAGCTTTTATTCAATTCCATGGATGTGTTTAGTCTCTTTGTGTTATTGATATTATGCTTTTGCATACTTGCTTCTTTTTATGCTTATCTTCTATATGCTGCTTATGTGATTGCATATCAGGTTAGAACCCTAAGGGAATGAGTTTCAAATTGTTTCTCTGCTTGAGCCAGGAGATTCCTGCATAGAGTGCAGTCAAATTCCTCCGCATAGAGTGCGTCGAGGAGGCCAAGTAGTGAACTTTGTTCTTTGTTGCCCAGGGATAAGTTAGATTATTCGAACCGTGCAGGTGAGTGCCGGTCAGATTGAAGTCTCAAAGACGAGTCTGAGTGGAGGAGGACTGGACTGTGTTAGCAGGAGGGCACAGGTCTAACTTCCTTTAACGCTTTGAGAGCTGTTGGCAGTTGAGCGTGGGAAGAACGCGAGGAGTCATCTGAAGGAGTCAGAGAGAGACATAAGCTCAGGAGGGACAGTTCCTTGTAAACATCTCAGGAACAGACCTGAGAAAATTACCTTTGTGTTGCGTGGAGACAGACTCCAACGGAGTTCTTACAGGAAAAAGGTGGTGAAGCGGAGGAACTCTTCAAGAAAGAAGAGAATCGACGACTTAGAGCCGTCAAGGAGAAACCCGAAAACCCGAGGATTGTCCAATCGTGGAGGAGCTGCGCGGGAGATAGCCCGTAGCACAGGCGGAGGAGAATCAAAGGCCATCGGGCTTTGGGATATCGGCATTCAAGAACTGACTAGGCGAGGATTCACACCTCGTAGAATCGCGAGACGCGATTCCCCAAATGGATCTGCACCGTTGATCTGAACGTGGACACGTGGAGCAGGATCCCTGAGGATCGGGGGTTCGGCGTTCGACGTTCCCGGAGGCAAGGGTTAAAACCCCTTGAAGTCGCGAATTGTGATTTCCCGAAATTAATCTGAGACGTTGATCGGAGAAGGGACACGTGGCACAGGATCCCAGAGGATCGGGATTCAGCGTTTGGCGTTTCACAGAGTAAGAGTTTTATACTCTTCGAAGTCGCGACCGACGATTTCCTGAGTCAGCTGGAACCGTCGATCTCCAGGGAGACACGTGGCGGAAGATCCTGAGAGGTCGGGATTCGGGGTTTTGTAGGGTCTGTGACCTTGTGCATCAGGAGGCGCGAACTCCCGAATCGCGAAATCCCGATAGAACGAGAGGGAGACAGGTGTCAAGACGTAGGCCTCTCCATGGGACGCAGACACATGGCATCGGAGTTCGGGGTTCGGGGTTTGGAAATGCAAGAGATTTGTGACGGGTGAAATCGCGACCACGCGATCCCCGATCGCACAAGTGAAGAAGGTGACGTGGCTGAAGTGGGACCTCGAGAGCAAGTGGAGGACAGGTGTCATCGGACTTCGGGGTTTCGGCGTTCGGGAAATCGGGGTTCTCGACGCCTAAGAGTTCTCGCATCGTGGATTCGCGATCCGCGAAATCCCGAAGAGGACGTAGTAGTGTGGGGTCACGAGGATCCTAGGAGGACAGGTGGCGTGCTGTCGGGGTTCGGGGTTCGGGGTTTTGTGTTGCTTGGGACCTGCGGCAACACTACCGCCGATTTCCCGATAGAGGAACCTTCAACCGGTGTGAGTGTGACCGTTGACTCTTAGACTTTGGGGTTCGGGGATTTGAATTGAACGAGATCGTGCGCACAAGGTTCGCGATATCGCGAGACCCGATCTCCCGATTTCCGAAGGGAAGATTTTCCGAATAGTGTTCTGTGGGTGACAGGAACTCCCGAGGGAGAAAGAGAGCCGTTAACTCTTCGGGCCCGTGAGAATTAGGAGGTCCTGGTGGAGCGACTTGCTCGGTATGGGGTTGGTTGTGTCAGAGTGGTATCAGAGCTGAGTTGGAATTCTCTTTGTTCAGGTAGCAGAGAGGAGAGACATAATGCTGCCCAGAAAAGAGAGGCAGTCACCTGATCGTGAGGACAGGGATGCCCGAAGAAGGGGTAGGCCAGCAGGCAACCCAGAAATGGAACGCCAAATACGAGATCTCAGGGCGAGACTCGAAGATATGGAGACCACCCAA
>ML823835.1:147091-161452 GCA_009831015.1 Picea engelmannii
TCAGCATTAGCAGGAGAGAAGGAAGAAGAACAGAGCAGAGAGCTTGTGAAGAAACTCCATGTACAGACATTGAATTAATAGGAAAGCTTTTATTCAATTCCATGGATGTGTTTAGTCTCTTTGTGTTATTGATATTATGCTTTTGCATACTTGCTTCTTTTTATGCTTATCTTCTATATGCTTCTTATGTGATTGCATATCAGGTTAGAACCCTGAGGGAATGAGTTTCAAATTGTTTCTCTGCTTGAGCCAGGAGATTCCTGCATAGAGTGCAGTCGAATTCCTCCGCATAGAGTGCGTCGAGGAGGCCAAGTAGTAAACTTTGATCTTTGTTGCCCAGGGATAAGTTAGATTATTCGAACCGTGCAGGTGAGTGCCGGTCGGATTGAAGTCTCAGAGCCGAGTCTGAGTGGAGGAGGACTGGACTGTGTTAGCAGGAGGGCACAAGTCTAACTGCCTTTAACGCTTTGAGAGCTGTTGGCAGTTGAGCATGGGAAGAATGCGAGGAGTCATCTGAAGGAGTCAGAGAGACACATAAGCTCAGGAGGGACAGTTCCTTGTAAACATCTCAGGAACAGACCTGAGAAAATTACCTTTGTGTTGCGTGGAGACAGACTCCAGCGGAGTTCTTACAGGACAAAGGTGGTGAAGGGGAGGAACTCTTCAAGAAGGAAGAGAATCGACGACTTAGAGCCGTTAAAGAGAAACCCGAAAACCTGAGGACCGTTCGATCGTGGAGGAGCTACGCATGAGATAGCCCGTAGCACAGGCGGAGGAGAATCAAAGGCCATCGGGCTTCGGGGTATCGACATTCGGGAACTGACTAGGCGAGGATTCACACCTCGTAGAATCGCGAGACGCGATTCCCCGAATGGATCTGCACCGTTGATATGAACGTGGACACGTGGAGCAGGATCCCTGAGGATCGGGGGTTCGGCGTTCGGCGTTCCCGGAGGCAAGGGTTAAAACCCCTTGAAGTCGAGAATTGCGATTTCCCGAAATTAATCTGAGACGTTGATCGGAGAAGGGACACGTGGCGCAGGATCCCAGAGGATCGGGATTCAGCGTTCGGAGTTTCACAGAGTAAGAGTTTTATACTCTTCGAAGTCGCGACCGGCGATTTCCTGAGTCAGATGGAACCGTCGATCTCCAGGGAGACACGTGGCGGAAGATCCTGAGAGGTCGGGATTCGGGGTTTTGCAGGGTCTGTGAACTTGTGCATCAGGAGGCGCGAACTCCCGAATCGCGAAATCCCGATAGAACGAGAGGGAGACAGGTGTCAAGACGTAGGCCTCTCCATGGGACGCAGACACGTGGCATCGGAGTTCGGGGTTCGGGGTTTGGAAATGCAAGAGATTTGTGACGGGTGAAATCGCGACTACGCGATCCCCGATCGCACGAGTGAAGAAGGTGACGTGGCTGAAGTGGGACCTCGAGAGAAAGTGGAGGACAGGTGTCATCGGACTTCGGGGTTTCGGCGTTCAGGAAATCGGGGTTCTCGACGCCTAAGAGTTCTCGCATCGTGGATTCGCGATCCGTGAAATCCCGAAGAGGACGTGGTAGTGTGGGGTCACGAGGATCCTAGGAGGACAGGTGGCATGCTGTCGGAGTTCGGGGTTCGGGGTTTTGTGTTGCATGGGACCTGCGGCAACACTACCGCCGATTTCCCGATAGAGGAACCTTCAACCGGTGTGAGTGTGACCGTTGACTCTCGGACTTCAGGGTTCGGGGATTTGAATTGCACGAGATCGTGCGCACAAGGTTCGCGATATCGCGAGACCCGATCTCCCGATTTCCGAAGGGAAGATTTTTCGAATAGTGTTCTGTGGGTGACAGGAACTCCCAAGGGAGAAAGAGAGCCGTTAACTCTTTGGGCCTGTGAGAATTAGGAGGTCCTGGTGCAGCGACTTGCTCGGTGAGGGGTTGGTTGCGTCACTTAAGAAGAGAAGATAATAATATGAAGACAACACCATTGAAGATTGTTCCAAATAAACATAAATCAACACCTCCTACTAAAGAAAAATATGACAATAAGAATACAATCACCAGAAAGAATTCACCTAATAGATATCAACACATGTTCCTTGGATATTGCTATTCTTACCATAATTTTGGACACAAGGCAATACATTGTAAAAGCTATAGAAAATACAAACCAAAAAATGTCCAAAGATATAAAAACAACAATAATGATATAGAGAAAATAAATTATAATTCATTCTCTCCTTTACAAAATTACAATGTTGAATGCCACAAGTGCAACAACTATGGTCATAAAGCTAGTGAATGCATACTATCAAAATATTCCATGAAGACAAGTATCTCCAACATTCAAGAAAATTATAAGAAGACATAGAGAAGAAAATCTGAAGTACAAAGTAAGGAAAATGATGAAGGTATTGCACCCGAAATCGATGAAGTTGATAATAAGAGAATGGCGGGTAAAACTTCTAATAAGGAATATAAGAATCATATATTTTCATACAAAGAAGATCAAGTTCAGGAAAAAAGAGTTCCTAAAGGAGAATATAAAAAAATTGTATATCTTGGTGATGTCCTATAAATCAATAATCCATTAGATAATAAAAGAAAAATGCAAAGAGAAAATTGTCAAGAAAAGAATGAAGAAGTTTCTATTACACAAAACAATGATGATGATGATGAATCCTCAATAGAATACCAACCATAAGAATTGAGCGACAATGATCTTGGAAGTATTCCAATGCTATTTTGATATTCCACTAAAATTACCCTCAACAAAAAATACAAACAAAAGAAAGGAGGGATGATTCATAGAAAACTTAATGTTGCTCCTAGTAATGAACTCATGAGTATTGAAGAATAGAGGAATTTTACTCTTGTTGTCCCTATGATGAGGGAAATCATAAATGTGGAAAAGAAAATGAAAATTCCATAATTGTGTGTATATTTAAAACTTGAAGTTAACAAGACAAAGGAAAGGGAAAGGAGTGTGAAATATTCTTTAGAGTACACAACATTGCAAAGTGTTACACATTCTACTAAATAGTAAAGTGTGGTATGATCCAGACCCAATGAGGTATTCCAAAAAGAATGAGAAGCTTATGAAGAGGACTCTTACAATCAACAACAAAAGGTTATTGAGCAAAGATCATGGTTTGAGGAGTTACATGACAACAACATTAATATTATATCTACTTCTATTTGAGTAGAAATATGAGCATGAGAAATATATGAATGTGAAGAAGTTAGCTATGATTATATGGGAACTGAACCATATCACTATTTGAGACAACAAAAATGAAGAGGCTCTTGGGTTATAAATGAATGAATAGTTGACTACTACCATGGAAAATGACGCAGACCTTTCGTCCCTTGGGCCGAGATCCGCTCACAAGATTGTTCTTTAACCCCCTCAAGCCGGCTCGGCTCTTTCGAATTCCCTGCTAGAATCTCCTTTCAAATAGATCCACAGGTCCTTCAGGAAGCTCCCCTGTGCGAACAACACTAGGAACAAGCTCCTTTCTCCCCAAGCGACCACAACGCTACGACCAAGGGCCTAACATAAGGTCCTTTTCGCAACTCGCAATCTCACGAGTTCATGAGTTGAGGCTCCCGACTCTTCCTTTTAAATCTCGCGATACCCAAAATGCCGATACGATTATGGCTCTTCCTTTGTTAGCACCTTCCTTATGCAACCACTAGCTAGGCTAAGCGTTACACTTCTCACTACTCGCCACTTCACGAGTTCGAATGTACAACCTTGGCACCTTTCTTTCCCGAACCCCCGAGAGGTAATGTTGAGTTTTCTCCTCTCGTTCTCGCTACTCGTGAATTCGGGAGTCGAAAGGTCGAGCTCATGTACTCTTATCTCACAAATCCCCGAGATGTGAGAAGTCAACGGAGTGTTGACTCCTTCCACTAGGTGACGTGTGTCCGCCTGTCTATTTCCCGGGACCACCTTGTGGTTCTGCCACGTGTTTCCTCCGTACCTCGACTCTCGACACTTCATGAATTCTATAGTTGAGATGAAGTCCTTCCAACCTCCGAACCTCCGAACATGCGAAATGCGCGATGAGGCTCTGATCCAATGGTCCTCCCTTGACCCGGATCCAACGACTGTCCTAGCTCCTAGTGCTTTCGCCTCTTGCGACTTGGAGCACTCAATCTTTGGGATCTCACCTTGCGAACCTCCAAGTTCATGAGATCCCTTGATATCTGCCACATGTCCTACTCTGATGGATGACTGTGATTCTCTCGCGACTTCGCCACTCACGAAGTTGAAGGATTTCTCTTTCTGACCTTCGATGTCTGAATCCCCAATATAGGAGATCTCGTGACACGTGCCCTTCCAATCAGACAACTCATATTCTTTCGCTATTTCGAAACTTCGCACCTCGCGAATCTTGATGCAAGGGTTTCAATTCTCCAACTCACGAAGCCCTGAAATGAGATTTCACGAGTGATCCAACGACCCCTGTTGGCTCATATCCTATGGCCCGATTTCTCCTGAGCTTGCACTTAGAAAAACACTCCTTGTAACCTTCTTGCTCCTCTGCAAGATCTGATGGTTCTCGAAACTTCGTGAATTCTCCACGGATAATTCCAACCGTCCAATTCCTCCTTAACACTCCTGCAAAATGAACAAGTACGCCTTCATGAAACTTTTCCACCGGCAAAACAATGTCACTGCGCCTCCTTCTAATACTTCATGGCACTGGTCCTCTTTGAGTGTCTCTTCAATTACTTCAAAGACTCTATCCCTCCTGAGATTTCTCCACAACTCGAGTCTTCAAGAAAACTCCTGCATGCACTCCTTGCAGAAATTCTTTAAATACTCCCAAGTATTTGAACCTCTTCGACTCTGCACACTCCCTGTGACAACAGTCTTTCAACAATTTCGCTCAGGTTGCAAACTCTGAGACTCTTCTCAGCCAGCGCACACTTTGCATGACTCCTGTGCTTAACTTGCACTTCTGCGAGAATGAGAAAAATGCTATCCCTCCTGAGCTTTCAGAGATGAACTCTAACTTCTGTCAACTCACACCTTGCAGACAATTTCACTGCACTCCTTGCAGAAAAACTCTTTCTCAGACAGAGAAACAATTGAAACTCATTCCTTACTCTCCCCCTCTTCAGATCTCAGACATTAAATATGAAATCAAACATTCACGCATCAAAGAAAATGCATAACAGAGAGTAAACAAGAACATATCAATCAACATGTATAAACATAGAAAGCAATTGAACACCATGAGTCTGAACTAAAGATCTTTGTATTAATCCAGAACTTCTGTACATGGGGTTCTTCTACACAACTCTCTGCTCTCCTATGCTCTCTTCGATTGATAATGCTGCTAATGTTACAATGATACAAGTGAGGGTGTATATATCCGTTTTCCTCCAGCTCCAAAAACTGTCTAATCTAAGAATTCAAAGCTACCTACTTACATTTACTAGCATAAATGCCTCTTAGTCCTTTAGATGAGAGCGGGACACTCAAGGTCTGATTACAATCTACAAGTATGTCCTTTCTTAATTATCTCATTTAAGTTTGGCGTATCCAACTTCAAAACATTTCAAATAATTTATCATGTGCAAAAATGCGTTGGCGTTGTCCCACACTTGCTTGATGTTGGTGATGCTCTTGCATCATACTCCCTCACTTGAAAATTTTCATGGGCTCCTATCCATGAGCTCTCTTCCCTTTTGAATGCTGGCAAATTCTACATCTGTCCACGGATATTTTGACGTCTTCTCTCATTCCTAGCCAAAAATATGACTCATTTAACTTTGAGAACGTCTTGTCATGACCGAAATGCCTGACCAATCCTCCACTGTGTTTCTCCTTTAGAAAATTTTCCCTCATGGAGCATTTTGGAATTCAAAGTTGATTACCCTTAAACAATAATCCTTCCTGGATCATGTATTCTGTCCATTGGATTTTGTCTCTGAGAATTGGATTCTCAGTCGCCTCATACACTTCTTTAAAATCTGGATCATCTCTGTACATGCCCCTGAGATCATCAAAACCCAATGTTTTGACTCTGAATTCCTACAATAGAAAACATTTCCTACTCAAAGCATCAACAACTTTGTTAGCAGTTCCAAAAATATGCTTAGTTACAAAAGTAAAGTTCTGCATGTATTCAACCCATTTAACATGTCTTTGATTCAACTTCTCCTGTTGAGTCACAAATTGCAAAGCATGATTGTCACTATATAAGACAAACTCCTTAGGAATAAAGTAGTGTCTCCACTTCTTCAATGCCTGAATAATAGCATAGAACTCCTTGTCATACGTGGAGTATTTTACTTTCGCTTCATTCAGCTTCTCGCTGAAGTATGCTATCGTCCTATCTTCTTGGCTCAAGACTGCCCCTATTGCAAATCCACTTGCATCACATTTTACCTGAAATGTTTTTCTGAAGTCCGACAACACCAAAATTGGTTGTTCCGTGATTTTCTTCTTCAAAAAATTGAAGCTTTTTTCAGCCTCTTCTGTCCAGTGAAAAGACTTGTGTCTCTTCTTCACTGTGTCCATCATTGATGCACTAATTCCACTAAAATTTCTATAGAAACTAGCCAATCCATGAAAAATTCTCACCTCAAATATACTCTTCGGTGATGGCCAATTCTTAATTACCTCCACCTTATCTGGATCCATCCTCAATTTATCTGCAGAAATAACAAAACCCAAATAAATGAGCTCTGTCTTCATGAATGAGGATTTCTTCATGTTTATCAACAACTTCTCTTGCTGTAGTCTCTTCATCAATGTAGCCAAATGTTTCAGATGCTCTGCCTCTGTTTTACTGAAAATCAGTATGTCATCAAGATACACAATGAAAAAATTTCCGATGAAATCCTTCAGAACTTCATTCATCAATCTCATGAAAGTGCTCGACGAGTTCGTTAAGCCAAATGTCATAACAAACCATTCATACAACCCTTCATTGGTTTTGAATGTTGTCTTCCATTCATCTCCTTCTCTCATATGAATCTGGTGATATCCACTCTTCAAATCAATCTTCGAAAAAAAATTCGCCCCACTCAAACAATCCATTAAATCATCCATCCTTGGCAATGGAAATCTATACCTGATGGTTATCTTGTTGATTGTTCTCGATTCAGTACACATCCTCCAGCCTCCATCTTTCTTCAGACTGAGCACTGTCGAAACAACACATGGACTCAAGATTTCTCTAACCAAACCCTTGTCCATTAAGTCCTGGACCTGTCTCTTGACTTCTTCATTCTCCTGTGGCGTCAATCTATACGCTGCTTTTTTTGGTAAACTAGCTCCAGGTATGAGATCAATATGATGACTCACACTTCTAATCAGTGGCAATGAACGAGGTAGTTCATCCACTACTATGTCAACAAACTCTTCCAACAGTTTTTGAACCTCTTCCGGTAAATCATCTACCCTCGTACTAGTTAAAACAATTTTAGGCTTCTTGACCACAATGAATTGCGGTTCCTCCTTCTTAACCTTTGTAAGAAGTTCCTTCCCACTCATGAGAAGTACAATGTTACTTACTTCAGGTTTCACCTCTTTGTCCTTAATCGACAACAACATGTGAGTTCTCCCATTCTTCTCTAGAGTGTATGTGTTCTTCCTCCCATCATGAATCACATTTCTGTCATATTGCCACGGTCTACCCATAAGTAGATGACAAACATCCATGGGAATGACATCACAGAGTATTTCATCTTTATACCCTCCTATTTTAAATTCAACTAAACATTGTTTAGTGACATTTACCTACTGTCCTTTTTGTAGCCATGAAACTTTGTATGGGCTTGGATGTTCAATAGTCTCCAAATCCAACTTTTCTACCATCTCTGTAGAAACGAGATTATCTGTGCTACCACTGTCCACAATGACCTTGCATACCCTGTCTTTGGTCTTGCAAGCGGTCCGAAAAAGTCTGTTCCTTTGCACCGAACTCTCCACCTTCTTCTCTAGTGTTAAGAGAACTTTTTGCATCATCAACAATCTTTCGCCTTCAATATCCTCTGCCTCAACATTATGCCTTTGTGATTCGGAAATGTGAGTCTCACCACCTTCTTTATTTTTGTCTGGACACTCATAAGACTTGTGTCCAACCTTTCCACATGTGAAGCATTTCACCACTCCACCTCTTCCTCTTCCTCTACCTTTGGTACGAGGAAAATAGTTTCCATCAGCATACTAACCTCTTTGTTCGGTATGATGCCCTCTCTGTGAGCTTCCACCTCTCTCAGTTTGAGTTTGAGGTTTCTTCCACTCTTCCTTGGGTTTCTGATTTCTATCCTGGGCAACTGATTTTCCTCTGGCTTGACTTTTGCCTCGACCTCTTTGACCTTGTTTTCGTCTTAACTTCTCTTCATCTTTTAGAGCCATCTGATAAGCATCTTCCACTGCTTAGATGGTCATCATGCTCATCTCATCCTGAATGTCATATCTCAGACCATTCATGTACCTAGCAACTTTTTCATCATCACTTTCGTGATGACCTGCCCTGATGTTCAGCCTGTAAAATTCTTTAGTGTACTCCTTCACTGACATCAGCTTCTGTCTCAAATCCTGCATTCTCTGAAACAGAGTAATCTGGTAATCCATGGGAATAAATTTCACCTTCATCTTCGCGATCATTCTATCCCAAATCTTGATCTTCTGCTTGCATTTGCAGCGTCTGTCAGCTTATAGCTCATCCCACCACAATGTTGCATGTCCTTTAAGTCTCGTGACAACATGTTTGACCTTTTTGTCTTCCTCGACATCTTCATAGTCAAAATATGTGTCCAGATATCTAATCCAGTCTAGAAGATCCTCAGCATCCAGGTTTCCTTCATATTCTGGAATATCCATTTTTTCCTTAGCACCCATTCTTGCAACAACCCTAATCAGGCGTTCATTTGCTACATCTTCTGCTGTGACTTCTTCTCCTTCATGTCCAACTTCATCTTCACTTTTAGATTCACTGACATCTCCAACATCGGCTGTGTGCCCCTGTGCTGTCTCCATGTCCTTGAGTCTGGCGCGTAGGTCACGCATCTCTCTTTCCATGACTGGATCAGGCATCTGCCTACCCCTTCTTCTCAACATTTCCCTCTCCTCTGGCATATCAGGTGTTTTCCTGTCTCTTCTTCTTGGCGGCATGGTTGAGATTTATTTCTCTCTTTCCCTGTCTGAAGTATACAAATAGAGTCAAGCTCTGATACCACACTAACGCAGACCTTTCGGCCCTCGGGCCGAGATCTGCTCACAGGATCGTTCTTTAACCCCTTCGAGCTGGCTCGACTCTTTCGGATTCCCTGCTAGAATCTCCTTTCAAATTGATCCACAGGTCCTTCGGGAAGCTCCCCTTTGCAAACAGTACTAGGCATGAGCTCCTTTCTCCCCAAGCAACCATAGCGCTATGACCAAGGGCCTAACCTAAGGTCCTTTTCGCAACTCACAATCTCGCGAGTTCGTGAGTCGAGGCTCCCGACTCTTCCTTTTAAATCTCACGATACCCAAAATGACGATATGGTTATGGATCTTCCTTTGTTAGCACCTTCCTCACGCGACCATTGACTAGGCTAAGTGCTAGCACTTCTCGCTACTCGCCACTTTGTGAGTTCGAATGCCCAACCTTGGCACCTTTCTTTCCCAAACCCCCGAGAGGCGATGTTGACTTTTCTCCTCTCATTCTCACTACTCGCGACTTCACGAGTCAAAGGGTCGAGCTCACATACTCTTATCTCGTGAATCCATGAGACGCGAGAAGTCAACGGAGTGATGACTCCTTCCACTAGGTGACGTGTGTCCGCTTGTCTATTTCTCGGGCCCACCTTGTGGTTCTGCCATGTGTTTCCTCTGTACCTTGGCTCTCGGCACTTCACGACTTCTGCAGTTGATATGAAGTCCTTCCAACCTCTGAACCTCCGAACACGTGAAACATGCGATGAGGCTCTGATCCAACGATCCTCCCTTGACCCAGATCCAATGACTATCCTAGCTCCTCGCGATTTCTCCTCTCACGACTTGGAGCACTCAATCTTTGGGCTCTCACCTTGCGAACCTCTGAGTTCGTGAGATCCCTTGATCTCTGCCACCTGTCCTCCTTCGATGGACGACTGGGATTTTCTCACGACTTCGCCACTCACGAAGTTGAAGGATTTATTTTTCTGACCTCCGATGTCCAAATCCCCGATACGGGAGATCTCGCGACACGTGCCCTTCCAATCGGACGACTTAGATTATTTCACTATTTCGGAACTTCGCACCTCACGACCTCGTGAATATTGATGAAAGGGTTTCAATTCTCCAACTCATGAAGCCCTGAAATGAGATTTCGTGAGTGATCCAACGACCCCTGTTGGCTCAAATCCTACGGTCCAATTTCTCCTGAGCTTGCACTTAGAAAAACACTCCCCATAACCTTCTTTCTCCTCTGCAAGATCTGACGGTTCTCGGAACTTCGTGAATTCTCCACAGAGAATTCCGACCGTCCAATTCCTCCTTAAAACTCTTGCGAAATGAACAAGTACGCCTTCACGAAACTTGTCCACCAGCAAAACAATGTCGCTACGCCTCCTTCTAATGCTTCAAAGCACTAGTCCTCTTTGAGCGTCTCTTCGACAACTTCGAAGAGTCTATCCCTATTGATCTTTCTCCACAACTCGAGTCTTCAAGAAAACTCCTGCACGCACTCCTTCCGTCAATTCTTCAAATACTCCCAAGTATTTGAACCTCTTCGACTCTGCACACTCCCTGCGACAACATTCTTTCAACAATTTCGCTCAGGTTGCAAACTCTGAGACTCTTCTCAGCCAGTGCACACTTTGCATGGCTCCTATGATTAACTTGCACTTCTACGAGAATGAGAACAATGCTATCCCTCCTGAGCTTTCATAGATGAAATCTGACTTCTGTCAACGCACATCTTGCAGACAATTTCACTGCACTCCTTGCAGGAAAACTCTTGCTCAGACAGAGAAACAATTGAAACTCATTCCTTACTCTCCCCCTCTTCAGATTTGAGACATTAAATATGAAATCAAACATTCATGCATAAAATAAAATGCATAATAGAGATTAAACAAGCACATATCAATCATCATGTATAAACAGAGAAAGCAATTGAACACCATGAGTCTGAACTAAAGATCTTTGTATTAATCCAGAACTTTTGTACATGGGGTTCTTCTACACAACTCTCTTCTCTCCTATGCTCTCTTTGATTGATAATGCTGCTAATGCTACAATGATACAAGTGAGGGTGTCTATATCTGTTTTCCCTCTGGCTCCTAAAACTGTCTAATCTAAGAATTCAAAGCTACCTACTTACATTTACTAGCATACATGCCTCTTAGTCCTTCAGACGAGAGCGAGACGCTCAAGGTCTGATTACAATCTACAAGTACACCCTTTCTTAATTATCTCATTTAAGTTTGGCATATCCAACTTCAAAACATTTCAAATAATTTATCATGTGCCAAAATGCGTTGGTGTTGTCCCACGCTCGCTAGATGTTCCCAATGCTCCTGCATCAGAAAATTAGGAGCAATATCAGAACAAATGAATCCTGGATAGAAAAGATTATGGATTAAGACTTCTGGTAGAATAAAATATATCTCGAGTATTTGAGGCAACAATATAGTAGAAGATGAAAATTTTATATTGTTTCTAAGGGACAAAAGTTAAATTTCATTTCTGTATAGTCAAAGGACTGTGGGGGAGTCACACAAGTTTAAATGAAGATGATTTTTTTGAGGAACAAGTGATTAGATTAGTTTATGAGAAGGAGAGACATGTCCTTAAACTTTTTAAATTTCACAAGCCTCATTATAAAGGGGGAACATTGACAGGGGGAGCATCACCTCACGGGGAGAGTCACCCTAGGGGGAGAAAGGAAACATCCCCTTTTGTCATTGTTTTCAAAGGGAGAGAATGAGTAGTAAAATCTAGTTACCATTTAAAATAAAGGGTTCTTACTATGTTTCCATCAATGCCAAAGGGAGAGAATGTTGGAAAATGTTTTCATTGATGTCAAAAGCAGATCAAACTGATTGATCGAAGAGAAAATAAAAAGATATTACAACACAAAACACACGCATAATGGAAAGCAATGGAACTCCATAGTCGGTTCAATCGACCATGGAGATGTTGGGAAGTTGTGAAAAGTTATTAAGTTTAAACATTACCTCTCACTTCGACTTAGACTTACAGTGCTTCTGAATTTGACTTAGACAAAATTTGACTTACAGTGCCTCTGACTTTGACTTAGACAAAATTCGACTTACAGTGCCTCCGACTCAAACTCTGACTTGGATAAATTCAACTTGCATTGCCTTCGAATTCGACTTAGATAAAATTCAACTTACAGTGCCTACGACTCCAACCCCAATAAAATTTGACTTGCATTTCCTTCAACTTTGACTTGGATAAAATTCGAATTACAGTGCCTCTGACTCCAGCACCGATAAACATTGAATTACATTTCCTTCTACTTAGACTTGGATAAAATATGTCTTACAGTACCTTCGACTCCAACCCTAATAAAATTTGACTTGCATTACCTTTGACCTCGACTTTGATAAACTTAGACTTCAACCTGGAAAAAATTTGACATACAATAAATATGAATCCAACCTCGATAAACTTCGACTTGCATTTCCTTTGACCTCGACTTGGATTAACTTCAACTTTCATTTTGACTGACTCATTTTTCCATTTCAACTTCTAGGTAGTCGACTCTACATTACTTTCCGACTCAACTTTGTGGCTTGAGTGGTTGAAAATATCCCAACGTATAAAAAACTAGAGTACAATTTTTTGTGCCATATTTGTCTAAACCATAAGTCACAACAGTATAGTCATATGGAAATCATCCATTTGAGGTACATAAAAACTGAGTTCAAAATCTAATATGAGATTACAGTAAACATGAGATTAAAATAAGAAGAGTCAAATCATGTCTAATCAAATGATAAAGAATAAAATACCTAATCAAGATAACTATGAAGTCAAGCCAAATGAAGTTAAAGACATAATTAAATATCCTTTTCGTAAAGAGATAAACAAAAGAGAAAATGTGTTCTGAATTAAAAATGACAACATTATTGTTATTTTGTTAATAAAATGAAAAGGTGCGATGGTTCATTATTAAAATACACAATGACTCAGTTGTATACCTTTTGGAATATTATATAAATAGAAAGGTACGGTGAAAGAAATATGTCTTTCTGGTCTACATCAGAGGATCAGAAGCAAGTGAAGATTCCAAGGAAGAAAGATGAAGATACTTGTGAAGCGAGGGTGTTAAGGAGGAACAAGGAAGGATAAGTATCCTATGATAATTAAAGTGCAAAAAAAGGATTTGGTGCTTCCTAGGGTTGGTTCCCTAAAACAAGGGAGTTGGTGCTTCCTAGGGTTGAAGCCCTAAAACTAGGGAGTTGGTGCTTCCTAGGGTTGGTTCCCTAAATAAAGGGAGTTGGTGATTCCTAGGGTTGGTTCCCTAAATCAAGGGAGTTGGTGCTTCTTAGGGTTGGTGCCCTAAACAATGGAATTGTTCTCTCTTAGAGTTGGTGCTCCAAATCAATCTTCATATACAAATTGTAATTTGTAATTTAAGTTTATATTTATTGATGTTATCAATAAATTTAATAAAGAAAGAATTAAAAATTGTGAAAAGTTATTAATACTGATTCACGCATCCCTCTCAGTATTAAACCATATTCCAAAATAAATTTCAAAAACAATTTTAAGACTTAAAAAAAATATTTTAAAACCTTTGCACTAATTTAATTTTAGGGTTTCATAGAGCCGAATCCAAAGCTTTCCTCTCTCCATCCTTAGGATTTAGTATTTATCTAGTTTCTTCTCTCTCTTTTTTATTCAGGCTTTAAGTATTGAACATAGGTCCTGATATGGATTTGAAATGTCGACTTTCAAATGTTAATATTGTGGTTTCTCTAAATATTCCTGTAAAGAGATGCATTTTATGATCATTAAGAAAGAATGTATTAATATGGTGGGCCAATAATATCATGCTATCATAATTCTATGTGTAGTTGTTGTTGGTATAAAATGTCCTCCATCTCTTATGGAATCTATACATCTTTGAGATTTTCTGGAATCTATACATCTCAATAGCATTCCATCAAAATTTCTCCGAAACAATACTTCAACAACCAACCCATATTGATTGGCCTTCATCTTTAATGATCTTTATTTCGAGGACATACTAATGGGGAAAAAATAATTTTTATGGTTATATAGAATGGTGGGACTTTACCCCTTGGTTTGACTGATGAAACATTTTGTTGTTGCTTGTAATTCATCATATGCAACACCTTCTATTCTTGTGCTCAAATTGTCAAGTATCTTTAAAATATTTTCCATTTGTT
>ML823836.1:26471-38541 GCA_009831015.1 Picea engelmannii
ACAAAAAGCCCCGAGTCTCGGCGGAAACTTCCCTGATTTTTTGCATTGTTAGGTACTCGCGGGCTGTTTTGGGCTAGCCCGCGGATACCCGCGTGCAGTGAGAGGACAGCAAGCGGATGCCCGCGCCCAGTGAGAAGTTAGGGTGTGGGTTCCTTGTTTTTAAGTGGTTTTTGAGGAATTACTCAGCATGGCTATGGCTAGGAAGAGGCATGAGTTGGCTTGATGCCAGGTAAACCTGTATGGTGCATTTTAGGGTTATAACACCTGTGTTGTCCGAGACTCCTCATTGTAAAGGTAATGAGATTCAAGATACTATCGCCCTTCTGGAAACTGTACTGATGTCGACCAAAAGGGAGACGCGACTCCAAGAAGAAAAGGGTTTCATGAAATCCACTAGATAAGACCAGGAACTGATGAGGTACATGGATGAAGTCAACATGTTGTGAGACTCGAGACTGCCCTTGATTGGGGATATATGTGAAGTATAAGTGGAAGCAACCGTTCAAGTAAGTCGAGTGTCAGGGGGACAAACAGACGTGGGAAAAGTTTTGATAGAGGTGGGACAAAGTGAAAAAACTCAGAGAGTAGAGGTAGGGGACCTGTGGGATACTCAGGGTTTATGGGTGATGTCAACAGGAGTAGGTGATAAGGAAGGCCTCAACCAAGGGTGACATGGGTTGCCTTTGCCAAAAATGAAGAGGGTCGCCAAAGGTGATGACAAAAATCTATGTAAAATGTTGGAAACAATAACTTTGTATAGTTACCAAATGAATAAAGAATAATTTGGGATGAGTGTTCAAATACAGAAATAGGTGCCCCAGTGTAATATGGCTTGGTCGGTGAGGGCACAAGTTGCTTGGAGAGCAGGTGGAGGGTGGGGGCCCCATAGGTGGGTTTCTGTATAAGGCAAATGAATGGAGGGAAATATGCAGATGGGCAAACTGATGGTGGATGAAATGGATGGTTAATGATGTTGCGGGAGTGCAATCAAAATAAAATCGTGAGGAAGTACCCCGGGAGTCCATTGGGTAGGCTAGAAAAATGAGGAGAAGGAGTATGTGGCTGATTCATGACATGATGTAAGACTATAGGGAATCCCATCCTTAAATGGGGAGAACAACATGAGTGTCAAAAGTGTCTGGGGGGGACGATGAATGGTACAACTCATGTGGGTGAGAGTGCTATCAGATGAGAGTACTGAAATGCGGTGGAGGGGACGGGACTGCAGAGCCGGATATGGGGATCCTAGAGGTAAAAATCAGAAGGTGTGACTGGGAGATGCATCTTGATATTCAGAGGGAATGAATACATGCCAGTGTTGAGGATATACCTGAATGAATACTGTTGAGATATGATGATCAAGTACCTGCACACATGAAAAACAAATACCTGATGTGAACAATATCTAAAGAGAAAGATCATATAACGGTTATTCAATAATGTAAGCATGCGTACCTGAATGAAATATGAGAAAAATGCCCCCCAGGGGATAAGGATGAAAAGTGGCCCGGGGATGGTCATGATGTAGACAATGGGGTGTTGATCTCGTGGCTGAAGCTGGATTGAAAAATAGACGCCTGGAGCTCCCTGAATTGAGTCTGGAAGTTTGGCAAAATGGACTATATATAGTTGTAGGGCCCACAATGCCACCTCATTTGTACCTATTGTGTTATTGAGTGGATGAGCAAGTTTAGAGGAGTTTTGGAGATTCCGAGAGATGGAGGTAGTCGATTCAGGACCAGAAAGATTCAAGTTAGTTGTCGTATCATCTTGCATAGAACTAGGGTTTCTATTTTTTGGCAAGGCTTGTACGGAGGGTCATACATGGGTTTTTGTAGGTGTGGGCCCCCTAGTGCATGGGAGATCAAGAAAGTTGCGTGCACGAGTGCGCACCTGTAATTTGGACATCCATGCATCGGGGCACCTTGATGGGGAGAACAGGCGTGCATTTCATGCACGCCTTTTCAAGGCACAACAACACATGCATGCACGTCTGTAATTCTAACAGTTGCACATGTGTGCGTCGTTGTGTAGTGAACAGGCGCGCCTGTGTGAGCGACAGGGGCGCATGAGTGAACCTTTGTATGGTCAACAGTTGCGCATGAGTGCATGAATAAGGGATGAACAAGTGCACATGTGTGTGTGCCTATGGGGAAAACAACGACGCCTTGGAGGCAAAGTTGAAAGGTGTAAAAATTGAGATTTTTTTGAGATTTTGATGTTTGTATGTTTGAGATGGTTGATCAAATACTGTATATGTGGATGCAGGTGATCATTTGGATGATGTCGATTCACTGGAGAGAGAGAGATTGGTCCCAGTTGCGGCAGGTCATGATTGATGAGGAGCCAGGAGTTTATGACACTTTGGCAGCGTGTGGGCTACTAAAGTTCTTTGAGTGCCCCCTACTACGGGCCCAAGAGTTCCTCCTGCAATTATTGATTCAGATGTGGATTCTGGTTCTGCATTTTTTTATGGTGTGTTGTGAGAAATTGGCCTTCACTGTGGTGGAGGATGTATATTTCTTGGTGGGGCTCTCTTTTCGGGGAACTCCCTTACTGGCGGAGCCCATAGTACTTGGGGATGGGTAGTGGGTTGTCCTAGGCCAGAGGTATAGTACGAGGGAGAACTTTATGCTGGGCTCCGTGGTGAGTATTGGGGTGATGGAAGCTTTGGTTAATCATTGTGTGGCAGCGATGGTTGTTAGGGTATATGGGTCCCTCGTGACTCAGTGGATCAGTGATGGTCAGTTGAGGATTATGGAGAGGGCGCTAGTAGGAGAGCATTTTTCCTCGAGCTTGATGCTACATGCCAAGATGGTAGGGCAGCTAGATAGGTGTCGAGCTGTGGACTCAGGGGAGTTTTCCTTTGGGTCTATCTTAGTGGCATGGTTTCTGGAGAGGGTGCCTATGTTGTGCCCGAGAGTGTTATTGACTGCACCTAGTATGCGAGAGCCGCGACTGCGGCGATGGTCGACGATTTTGATTTTCCACAGTGGTGGGGAGGGTGGCCACTATTTCATGACTGAGGTGAAACAGGTGTGGCGTCAGATGCCAGAGATTATACTATGTTACCCATACTTTGGAGTGGACTTCTGGGATGATCCAGAGATGGTGCTACCTCCGTGAGAGTTGTTCGACCACATAGGTATGGTGTGATATTTTTATTTTGCAGATAGTATAGCATGTATATTTTTATGTATGGGTGGATGTTGATGCTATCATTTGTTTGTTGTATGTGCATATGTGGGGCATCATGAGCATGAGGTGGAGTTGGTTAGAGCATCGGCGCGCCAGGGGACGATGAGACCTCCATGAGGAGAGCCGCAGGAAAGAGAGAGATGACAATGAGAGGTTGTTGGGGCGAGGCCTGTCGTTACACATTATTTTCATCATCCCTATGACCGTTAATGATGTAAACCTATATGTTTCCTTCAGAGGGGTCAGTGGCCTGAGTTCCTGAAGAAAGAAGGGAGAAGAACTTTTCCTGAGAAAACAAGTTGCAGTTCCCTTTGTAAAAACCCTATTAAAGAGGATTTTCGCATGCTGCACTATAGCTAGGGTGAAAAAATGCATGATTTTCACAGGCTTCACCATAGATGGGTCACAAAGTGTTCACAAGTTTCTATATAGGTAGGGTGAAAACATGCTCATACGTGGGAAAAACGAGCATCTTCTCGATGCTTCTAGAAGGAGAAACTTCCATGGTGAGGTGGCATCTGAATGGTTTTGGATCTTACTCACTTTCATGATTTAGTGGGATCATCCTATCCTCCTCACCTTATCCTCTTCAACTTATAAAAGGAGAGGAGCTCTCATGGAGAAGGTTAGATTTTGATTTTGGAGCTTGGATTGGATTGAGCTTTGGAGATTGTTAGCCTGGCTAGATGAGCCACTTTGTCAAGATAGATTGTGAATATTATCAGATCGATGCTCTCATAATTCTTGGAGTGGAAGTGTGTGGGGAATGAAGGACAGTTGGAAGGGACTTTACGAAATCAAGGCCATGATTGTAATCTCTCTTTCACATTTAATATGATAGTAATATGATTCTTTCGTATAGAGCTTGTTGTGTTTTATTGTATGATTCCTTGATCACATACATAGGTTTATATTGATTTTATGCTATTACTATCACTTTGGTTGGTTGTGTTCTTTTGTAGGTTCATCATTGTATGAGCATTGGAACAGAGCTAGGATGCAGATGGCGAGAAGAAGCGACATTTAAATGGTATGTCACCTATCTCTCTTTAGTTAGTAAATTCAATATCTAAAACTTAAGGAAAACGTCATGTTCTGGTGTGTTTTGTTCTAGATCTAGGTGGATCTAGGGAGATCAGTTAGTGTCTGCACCTACCGATTTATCCTATGATAAAATTGGCGACTCCACTGGGGAACAGATTGTTTCCTAGTTAGTCTAGTTTCCCTTGCTTTGATTGTTTGATTTCTGGTCTCTGAGTTTGTGGGAGATCCATCCAGACTCTATGGATCTGAAAGTTCACTTCGACTCTTTGTCCTTTTTCCAAATTCCTTTTGATTACAAACATTCCGCACTTCAACTGTATACAACCTACAAAAAAAATTGATTTTTGCACCTCACTGTTCAATCCAGTGCGACCTTTTTGCATCGTACCTTTGTCTAGACTGCGAAAATGCCTAATTTTTGCACTGCACCTCACTACTAGGCTGTGAACTTGTTTGTAAATGTTTTTGGATTGGGTCTTGTTATCTTTTGATGCCCAGTTTTTCTTTGATCAGCTGGATTGAACTTTTGGAGCCTATATTGATCTATTTACAGTCTGCTTGGCATTCTTTGAGTTGATTTTAGCCATCTTTGCTTTGTTTGGTTTTGAAGGATTAGTCTCTTGCTTTGAGTGTATTTCAATTACAAAGCCTGTGTTTTCTTTAGGATTTTTTAGGGAAAGATCATATTTCTTCTGAATAGTTCGCTTTAAAAGAAAACTTTTAGTTTGGGTTTCTTTGTTTTAAGAAAGTTCATTATTTCTTTTAGTGAAATTTTTGAAACAAAAATATTTAATTTCTTGTTTTATATTAGATTGGGGGCATCCTTGCATTTGAAGTAGCGAAATTGCATGATTCTTGGCATTTTTTGGTCTTAAATTCTGAAAAAAACTTCCCCCTCAAGGCCGGGGCGGGCCATGAATCATGTATTGGTGTATAGTCTATTTTGCTCATTTCTTAAAGATATTGATATTGATGAGTTTTTTAAAAAATGTTGGGACATTGTGCATCCGGGAATGATAAATGTTTTCTCCTTCTCATAGCATAGCTCTCATCGAAATGAAAGGATCACATATTCATCTCTTTGCATAACTTTCGAGTCGGTCAAAACACCATATTGTCCATGCCATCTTCCTTTTGAGTAACAACAGCCTTAAAAATAAAGCGCTTATAAAAATTGATTAGACATTTTTATATTTTCTGGTAGCAAACCTACATTAGATTAGTTGTAGGGCTTTGGAATAGGTGTGAAAGATAACTTTCCAAAGCTGCAAACAAACATAGTATCTTGTGATAGGGAGAGTTAAATCCACTTACTACATTTTGTCTTGGGAAGCCCTTCTCACACAAGGGTCAATCACGAGGTCACATTAAGACTAGCAGAGTTACTCACCCTGCTTTGTTGGGCTTGGTGTAGATATTGTGCATATTATGGGGGTCACTTGAAGGTATACCCACAATTATGAGTGGAAGCCTTTCGATTTGATTTTAGGCTAGCTACCCTGCCTTTGCACGTGGATCAGACTGTCGACTATTTCCCCGAGCATCATTGTAGTAATTGGTAACCTTAGTGGCCTATCCCTTTAGGTTCTTTACATGAGGTGATTGTGGAGGGGAAAGTCTTCACAGTACCTGGAATCGACGTTGGCCAAAATCACTCGGGCTCCTTGGAGGGTATACCCACGATTATGTGTGGGAGCTTGCACCAGGGTGAAAGTCCATTAAGCAGGTTGTCAACGTAACTTTTCCACCCACTCTATTTCAACCCCTTCTCACTTTGTTCCCGTGATGTTGGATTTCATCACCAACTAGTGTGCTCATTGTGAGAAGTTTTTTTTTTCTTGCTTGCTTACTAGATTTTTAGCATGTGATGTTTGTTTTCCCTAGTGGACTCCAGGTTGGATTTTTGTTTTTAATGGCGTCAATTCCTGAAATGACCAATGAAGGAACCCCTTTTCCCGGGGAACCTTTTGTTTTTCCTTCTTACGGAAACATTGGTCCTCCTCACATCGCTACTTTGAGCCTTCCATGTTTCACGATTGGATTGTCGGTGTGGTTTTTTTCCACTCAGGTAATCCCAAATGCTGTAAGTGCTCCGGTCATAAACACTTTCCCCCAAGAACATCAACCTCATGTTGATCCTTCACCTTCTTCACTGGTAAGACATTCTTCACCTTCTTCACTTGCAAGGTATTCTTCCATTTCATCTTCTTCGCCGAGTGAAAACTCTCAAGCTAGTAACTCGATGAATAAGAAGAAGAAGAAAAGGAAGAATAAGAAGAAGAAAAATAAGCAAGGATCCACACTTCAACCCACTGTCAGACGTGTTGGAAAAACCAGTTACTGTTGATCGTGTTGGGAGTGTTGGTGATGTCAAGATCACCCAAACAACCCGTAAGCCCAAGTAACCTTGCAGGATTTGTAAGGGTAGCCATCTTCTTAAGGATTTCTATGGTCTATCCAAGGTTATAGAAGCATGGTCTACACACCCTCGCTAACCCATGTCATTAGCCTCTAAACAACATGTTGATGACCTCCCATCAACTAGTCACAATATAGTTGGGAAGAAGAAAAGTCAACCCAAGTTCATGTGTATGTTATTCAAAGGGAGTCATCTAACTCACCTTTTCCCTCATATGGAAGAAACCTCGAAATTCCTGGAAGACATGCATGTTTCACAGCCTCAACTTCCATCCGCTTATCGCAAGCTTACTCTTGACCACCCTATAATTGATGGAATGATCACTCCGGTCCCTTCACCAGTCAATATGGTTGATCATGTCATCAATATGGTCACGTCCTTAGTTGAACCAGTTGACAAAGTGGTTGATTTGATACCATCCTCGGTCAATCCCGCTCTCCCATCAGAGAGTGAAACTAAAGCAGTCGATTTGATCCCATCCTCAGTCGATCCCACTCTCCCGTTAGAGAGTGTCACCCAAGTGGTTGATCCATTTCCATCTGTCGACCCCATTCTCCCCTTGGTGAATGAAACCCAAGTGGTTGATCTGATCTCATCATCGGTCGATCCTACTCTCTCACTAGAGAGTAAACCTGATACTTCCCACATTTTTCTTGTTGATACAAAATCTACCGTGTCGGGGGACATTCCTCCTTCTCTCATGGAACCTCCTCCAATTAATGAAGCCATCCTTTATTATTGGAGTGTGCTAACTGGACCTCGTCTTCACTCTCAAATTCCTTTCCATATTACAGTACAGGTTTTTGGTCAAGACATTCCTCAGACAATGATAGATGAAGGTGGGCCCGTTAGTATTTTGTCTTCTTTTGCTTGGAAAGTTTTGGGTTTTCCTCAACTTGTGCCGGTTATGTAGAATATGTTCACTTTTAACAGAAGAACTAGTCAAAATTTAGGGTCCTGTTGACAGGAGAAATTGACCGCTCGTCAACTGGAGGAGTGAATCCGGTCTGAGGTTGTCTAATTAACCCAAGCCATTTGGATTAATTCACTCTGATGGGTTTAGCGGCTTCGTTGGCCGATCTAAGTCTTAAAGAAAGCGAAAAAAAATAACTAAAGGAAAAACAAGGATCTAATAAATAACAATCGCTAATAAATATACATACATCTAATATATATTTGTAATTTAACTAATTAGTACTTATAAAATAACTCTACTTATCATATGCACAATATATACAAATAATTCTATTTCTAATATATATATAATTTGTACAAAATATGAATTTTAATCTAAATCCGTGAAAATTGAATGTAAATTGATTTTTTAAACAACAGTAAAGCTATTATCTAATCTTTTGATTTGTTTTCTTATAATGTTTATATAAAAGAAATCGAATATCAAACCGTCTAATTAAACAAAAGAAATAACAGATGGTAAAAAGTGTTTTAACTGCAGGGGAACTTCTATGTCTATTATACTAAAGAAATTAAATAATAGGCTGACCTGTTATCGCATCCAATATTTATTCAATGTGTAGCATCTAGTCACCTTGTCTGACGAGGTAAACCTGCAGCAGATCCTAAAATTGCTTCTAATAAATGTGAAGAAGTAATGATGCAATTCGAATGATAGAACATATAAGAGATACGATCACAACAATCTCATAATTTTACAAGCAACCACATTAAGATAAATCTTGTTGTGAGAACTTGCGTATAAACGTTCAATCAAAGATAAAGATAAATCTCTTAATTAAAGTTTGAACAAATGATTACTGTGTGTTAAATATGGAACATGAAACATGGATAATATATAAACTTTTATTCTACCAGCTTGTAGTAAACCATGACAGCGAAAGCAATCATAATCTATTTACAAATTGAAATAAACATGACATGAATAAAACCACAATACGAAAAAGATAAATTTGTGACGAGTATTATATTCCATTCAAGTCTATAAATGAAAAATCCATAGTCTTTCCCCAAGCTGAGATCATGCCTTGTTTACAAAATAATATGCTTATATAGGTTCCAGGAAACAAAATTGTTTCCTGTTGATAATATCAAATCTGTTTCAAAAATATGGGGGATGCAACCACCCTGATTTCACTGAATAAGAATACCAATAGCCTAATCTATTTACTAAAAACACAAAGTTGATATGGCTGGGAGATCTCAACAGTGCCTCACATCTCCTTGGAAATCATGGGTTCCTAAAAACAAATGAAACTGAGGAGATTTTAGATATGTTTTCAATTGTCAAATAAAGCAATTTGAATTTTTCTAATTAGCTACAGAATCTTACGATTTTGTAGCTAGTTATAATAGAAACTACAATCATATTTTATTCAATAAACAAAACAAAATAATCTTTATAAGAAAGATAATCTATTCAATCAAATCATATATCCTAACTTGAGAGTGACAAAATCATACTAAAATTTAAAAAGATCATACCTCAAATCATGGAATTAAAACATATCAAGCAATCTTGGAGTTTATGATTGTTGTTGTTGCCTCTACATTCTTGAAAATGACAGATCCTGTAGTTTTTAGGCGTTTCTCCTTTGCTTGGGTTATGGATTGGAGTCTATTGTTATCGTTTGTCAATAGATCCACTTGGTATTTTAAAGATTTAAGTCGTAACTGTATTAGAGGCACATCAGTATAATACCTGTCTATCCAAGATCAACACTCATCACACTGTGGCTATAGGGACTGTGCATTGGCACTGACAACATTAAGGGTTGGAGAATCATCCACGCAAAAGGTAGGCTTGTCACAGAGTTGGATGCCAAAAAATTAGGGATTATCCTTTAGACAAGGAGGTAGATTGCTAACATAATCGTAGGGTCGGTCAGGGTAGAGCCTGTATGACACAGGGTCCTCTTCAACCGGGAATCTTTCAATTTCTGAGTCTGAATATTCTCTCACATTAATCGTGTTGTTTGTGTCTGCACAGGGTTTGATTTTATTTCGAACACTTCGTGAAATCAAATGACCAACACTTTTATTCTTGAAATTAACATCGACACTGCCCTTGTGCTTCTTCGCTGTAGGTTTTATAACATTTTTAGTGCTATCCTTTGGATGCAAACCCGGTTGATTGTTCTGTTGGATAACACTAGGGTAGCATGGGAGTTCATTGTTAGGGGAAAGATCACAGGCTTGGAGTGGTGGGGAAGAGGCGGTAGGTTTCACAAGGGTTTCCACAATAACCGGCTTATCAACATGTCCCAACTCACTGTTGCCAAAGCCATTTCATGAAATAAATGCATCCCAACAATCATTTTGTAATTGGAACTTATGCACAAGGATAATTTTAATTAAACCATGATGGAATAAACTCGAATCAGACCTCTGCTTCTTAAACCATTTTCCCATCTTGTACAGACTTCTAAGCAGGAAGTAGGGCATATTCAACGGGAAGCTAATGAAACTCATAAGAAAGCGCAAATGATACAGGAAAACTAATCCGAATCTTCCTTCACATGTAATGAATTGTTTCACAATAGAAAGTAGATCATGCCACCTAGGTTTTAAGGATGAGACTGGCATACCTCGATTGCAACTAGTAATTTTTCATGAGGTGAACATCAAAGTCCAAGGGACCTCTTCAAATTTTTCATTCTTGAACCATTTTTGCTCGACAGTTGGTAAACCCATGGCTTGGATTAAAAACTCTTTTGTTACTTCTAACTACACGTCACCTATCTTTTCCCTGCAGCCATCGAAGGTCAAGGCAAATTCTTGGGCGACTTAGAGATTGAAACCCTTAAATTTTTCGATGAACACATGCCAACCGTTCCTTTCTAAATCATCCCAGGCGTTATCATATGATAGCAGGGTTTGGATGCCATTCGGCTCGACCCTTACCACTAGATCCATGGTGAATGGAAGGGAATCAACACAGAACTCACAGGTAGGGTTTGAAAGAAAGCCATAGAGCCATAACCCCAAGCCTTACCAATACTTGTTGTGACAGTTTAAACTGTGGGCAGAGGCCTTAATCACCATGCGTGGGAGAAAAATCATGAAACTTGAGACCATGCAGAAGAGTAATGGCATGATGTACTTTGTATGCCACCTTGGCATTGGGTACGTATTAGGATCATAGCACTTTGAAAACCATAGTACGCGCATTCATAGATTAATTACAAAGGTATGTGCATCAAATAAAGATTGAATAATTCAAAGTTTCATGAATCAAAAATCCATCAATATCAATATAAAAAATCAAATATTAATGAACGGAGGTCTTGCACTTATGCAACCAATGCTTTCTCTTAGGCATACTTAGAACCAAAAGGATCACAATCAAGGAGAGAAACATGCTCATAGCAAAAAGTCACAATTTTATAATAAATCATAAGAGAAATTTGTCTTTAAAAACATAATGGTAATTCCGGTCACAAGTTTTCATGCTTACAGTCATGAAAACAAAGTTTGAAAAGACAATAGGGAGAATAAAAAATTTGCAACTGTCATCTCGGAAACTATTCATGAATGGTAATGAAATTTCATGACCTTGTGTAGGAAGCTATATAGATTAAAAAATAACAATTGTAATATTGCTGCCAACAATGGCGACACACTGGAAGAAGCAGTTATCTCTGTAATACAAATGAATTCAGGTTAGAGAAATCTGAAAGACTTCAAATCGAAGAACAACTGCAAGGTTATTTGAACATCTTTAAAAAAAAACAACACGCAACCTAGTTTCAGATACCTTTCGTTTAAAAGAATGAAACCTGGTGACAAACTTGGCAAAAGAAAGACACGACGTTTAAGTTAATGTCTCTGATACTGTTGACAAGGCCTGCCAGTAGGCGTTCATAGCCTCGACATGGATGTCAATTGACACACTCTAACGTCTGTATCATATCCAAGAAATTTCAAATGAGAACGAAGGATGCTCATGGCCAACACAAAGTTCATACCTGAGAATTTTCTTTTACCTGACATTGCTTCGCTACCAGCAAGCCTGTTCAGTACCCCGGTGAAGTTATCTTGGCATCATGCATGCATTTACCCGCTGCCAACAGACCTGTTCAGTGTCTCGGTGGGTTTACAAGCACTTCCCACAGCTCTCTGAGAATTTATTCACATTCTAATATAGTTTTCAAGATATTCAATAGAGCGGGGTGACGCAGAAAATTTTGGTTTTTTAACTTAATATTTCCATAGGCCTTTAAATTTTTCTAGCAAACCTTCATCAAGATCTGAAAAATAGTTCATTATGTTGGAAATATGGCTACAACAAAGATGATGTAGATGATCAAGGTTGTCATTGATGGCAATCGATTGTTTATGGAGAACAGAGGCAGGAACATAGAAGCTGAAACACAGACGCTGCAACACAAATGCGAACTGCTGAAACACAAGTGCTGAATCACAGATGCTGAA
>ML823836.1:42037-66685 GCA_009831015.1 Picea engelmannii
AAGTATGAAATTCTTCACATAATTGATCGAAATCATAAATTTCAAAAGCATCTACAAATTCATCTACAAATTGAAACCAATAAAAAATGTGACATGCTGGAAAGGATTCAAACCAATGTTTAATCCGACCTCTAAAAGTAAAAGCGAATAGTCTGCATAAAACTCTTAAATCTGAGATGTCATGTTTGATGCATTTTCACCAAAACTTGTTAAGGTGGTCTTTAGCAGATACATTGACTCCACCATCAAAGGTGAGTTTGGACAAGTGAGAGACTATCTCGTTGGGAACATCGGGTAATGAGAAGTTGAAAGTATGTTCCAACACAGTGATTTGGGGAGCCATGGGGGAATTGAATACATTTAAAATAAAGGCTCCTACAAGGCCAGCTTGTCAGTGGGCCCTCCTTCTAGCGCCATCTGTTGACGGGTGAAATTGACCGCTCGTCACCTGGAGGAGTGAATCTGGTCCGGGGTTGTCTAATTAACCCAAGCCGTTTGGATTAATTCACTCCGACGGGTTTAGCGGCTCCGTTGGCCAATCTAAGTCTTAAAGAAAGCANAAAAAAAAAAAAAAAACTAAAGGAAAAACAAGGATCTAATAAATAACAATCACTAATAAATATACATACATCTAATATATATCTGTAATTTAACTAATTAGTACTTATAAAATAACTCTACTTATCATATGCACAATATATACAAATAATTATATTTCTAATATATATATATATATATATATATATATATATAATTTGTACAAAATACGAATTTTAATCTAAATCCGTGAAAATCGAATGTAAATTGTTTTTTTAAACAACAGTAAAGCTATTATCTAATCTTTTGATTTGTTTTCTTATAATGTTTATATAAAATAAATCGAATATCAAACTGTCTAATTAAACAAAATAAATAACAGATGGTAAAAAGTGTTTTAACTACAGGGAACTTCTATATCTATTATACTAAGAAAATTAAATAACAGGATGACCTATTATCACATCCAATATTTGTTCAATGTGTAGCATCCAGTCACCTTGTCCGACGAGGTAAATCTGCAGCAGATCCTGAAATTGCTTCTAATAAATGTGAAGTAGTAATGATGGAATTCGAATGATAGAACATATAAGAGATACGATCATAACAATCTCATAATTTTACAAGCAGCCACATTAAGATAAATCTTGCTGTGAGAACTTGCGTATAAACGTTCAATCAAAGATAAAGATAAATCTCTGACTTAAAGTTTGAATGAATGATTACTGTGTTAAATCTGGAACATGAAACATGGATAATATATAAACTTTTATTCTACCATCTTGTAGTAAACCATGACAGCGAAAGCAAGCATAATCTATTTACAAATTGAAATAAACATGACTTGAATAAAACCACAATACGGAAAATCTAAAGTTGTGACAAGTATTATATTCCATTCAAGTCTGTAAATGAAAAATCCATAGTCTTTCCCCAGGCTGGGATCATGCCTTGTTTACAAAATAACATGCTTATATAGGTTCCAAGAAACAAAACTGTTTCATGTTGATAATATCAAATCTGTTTCAAAAATATGGGGGATGAAACCACCCTGATTTCACTAAATAAGAATACAAACAACCTAATCTATTTACTAAAAACACAAACTTGATATGGATGGGAGATCTCAACAGTGCCTCATATCTCCTTGGAAATCATGGGTTCCTGAAAACAAATGAAAATGGGGAGATTTTATATATGTTTTCAATTGTCAAATCAATCAATTCAAATTTTTATAACTGGATACAGAATCTTACGATTCTGTAGCTAGTTATAATAGAAACTACAATCATATTTTATTCAATAAACAAAACAAACTAATCTTTATAAGAAAGATAATTTATTCAATCAAATCGTATATCCTAACTTGAAAGTGACAAAATCATACTAAAATTTAAAAAGATCATACCTCAAATCATGGAATTAAAACATATCAAGCAATCTTGGAGTTTACGATTGTTGTTGTTGCCTCTACATTCTTGAAAATGACAGATCTTGTAGATTTTAGGTGTTTCTCCTTTGCTTGGGTTATGGATTGGAGTCTATTGTTCTCATTTGTCAACAAATCCACTTGGTATTTTAAATATTTAAGTCGTGAATGCAGTAGAGGCACATCAGTGTAATATCTGTCTATCCAAGATCGACACTCATCACACTATGGTTGTAGGGACTGTGCATTGGCACTGACAGCATTAAGGGTTGGAGAATCATCCACGCGAAAGGTAGGATTGTCACAGAGTTGGATGCCAGGAAATTTGGGATTATCCTTTAGACAAGGAGGCAGATTGCTAACATAATCATAGGGTCGGTCAGGGTAGAGCCCGTATGACACATAGTCCTCTTCAGCCAAGAATCTTTTGATTTCCGAGTCTGAATCTTCGCTCACATTAATCGTGTTGTTTGTCTCTACACAGGGTTTGATTTTATTTCGAACACTTCGTGAAATCAAACGACTAGCCCTTTTATTCTTGAAATTAACATCGACCCTACCCTTGTGCTTCTTCCCTGTAGGTTTTATAACATTTTTAGTGCTATCCTTTGGATGTGAACCCGGTTGATTGTTCTATTGGATAACACTAGGGTAGCTTGGGAGTTCATTGTTAGGGGCAATATCATAGGCCTGGAGTGGTGGGGAAGAGGTGGTAGGTTTCACAAGGGTTTCCACGATAACCGGCTTATCAACCTGTCCCAACTCACTGTTGCCAAAGCCATTTCGTGAAATAAATGCATCCCAACAATCATTTTGTAATTGCAACTGATGCACAAGGATAATTTTAATTAAACCATGATGGAATAAACTTGAATCAGACCTCTGCTTCTTAAACCATTTTCCCATCTTGTACAGACTTCTAAGCAAGAAGTAGGGCATATTCAACGGGAAGCCAATGAAACTCATAAGCAAGTGCAGATGATACAGGAAAACTAATCTGAATCTTCCTTCACATGTAATGAATTGTTTCACAATAGCAAGTATATCATGCCACCTAGGTTTTAAGGATGAGACTGGCATACCTCGATCGCAACTAGTAATTTTTCGTGAGGTGAACATCAAAGTCCAAGGGACCTCTTAAACTTTTGCATTCTTGAACCATGTTTTCCTGACAGCTGGTAAACCCGTGGCTTGGATTAAAAACTCTTCTGTTACTTCTAACTGCACGTCACCTATATTTTCCCTGCAGCCATCGAAGGTCAAGGAAAATTCTTGGGCGACTCGAAGATTGAAACCCTTAAATTTTTCATTGAACACATGCCAACCATTCCTTTCTAAATCATCCCTGTCGTTATCATATGATAGCAGGGTTTGGATGCCATTCAGCTTGACCCTTACCACTGGAGCCATGGTGAATGGAAGGGAATCAACACAAAACTCACAGGTAGGGTTTGAAAGAAAGCCACAGAGCCATAACCCCAAGCCTTACCAATACTTGTTGTGACAGTTTAAACGGTGGGCAAAGGCGTTAATCACCATGCGTGGGAGAAAAATTGTGAAACTCGAGACCATGCAGAAGAGTAATGGAATGATGTACTTCGTATGCCACCTTGGCATTGGGTATGTATTAGGATCAGAGCACTTTGAAAACCATAGTACACGCACTCATAGATTAATTACAAAGGTAAATGCATCGAATAAAAAATGAATAATTCAAAGTTTCATGAATAAAAAATCCATCAATATCAATACAAAAAATTGAATATTAATGAACGAAGGTCTTTCACTTATGCAACCAATGTTTTCTCTTAGGCATACTTAGAACCAAAAGGATCACAATCAAGGAGAGAAACATGCTCATAGCAAAAAGTCACAATTTTATAATAAATCATAAGAGCAATTTGTCTTTAAAAACATAATGGTAATTCCGGTTGCAAGTTTTCATGCTTACAGTCATGAAAACAAAGTTTGAAAAGACAATAGGGAGAAGCGATGATTTGCAACTGTCATCTCAGAAACTGTTCATGAATGGTAACAAAATTTCATGACCCTGTGTAGGAAGCTATGTAGATTAAAAAATAACAATTGTAATATTGTTGCCAACATGACACTTCCTCAGCTTCCTGTAACTTTGGGAGGGAAAACTATCTTCATTGAAGTCATGGTAGTCCAAGACCCCTTGGATTTCGCTTTACTCCTTGGGCAAGATTATGTCTATGCCATGAAAGCTATTGTGTCTACTCTTTTTCGTGTGATATATTTCCCTCACAATGGACGAGTTGTGATTGTTGATCAACTTTCATTCATTGACCCTGACTAGATTGCTTCCCTAAATGGTTCTTATATGCAGACGGTATCACCCCCGCCATAGGTCAATTATGTGGTGTTGTCACCCATGGATTCAACTTCTGATGACTTAGATCCAGTAGTTGACATGGTGATCTCTTCGATAGGGTATTTAGAGCCTAATCTCCTTCCAGAGTGTGTTCCTTTCGTCTACTGAAGATCTCTTGGAAGCCATGACCAAGTTTTGTCCCTTGACATGGTATCCTTCCGGAGCATTGTCCTTTTAGAATCCATGATCAAGAAGAGAGCTGAGGATAGTTTTTGTGTCTCTGAGGCAAACTCGTTAAAAAATGAAATAGAGGTCTTTGAGCATGATTTTCTGATTTCAAGCTCATTAAAAAATGAAACCACTTATTAGGATAGTTTTTTCGTCTCTGTGGAAACCTCATTAAAAAATGAAACAGAGGTCTAGGGATTGAACATGGATTCATGAGCATAGTTCTTATTCGTGTGTCAAGCTCATTTAAAAATGAAACAGATTGTTCCCCCTCTCTATTCGAGTGAAGTCCCTCGTCTAGTATTTGAAGCTTCATTTCATTCGCCCTTGCAGTTGGAAAAAATGAAGCTTGGGGGGCATTTGGCTACGGCCTCTGGACTTCATGCTAAAGCTAAACTGCTAGCTTCTTAAGCTGGGGGATAAGTACCAACCATCCCTGTGTTATGCGTTGGGAAGTCGCAAGAATAGTTTTATATGGTTCAAGCTTGTGTAAAAATGAAACCACTTACCTCAAGCATAGTTTCCTCCAGTTCAATATTGCGTAAAAATGAAACCAGGTCCAAGCATAGTTTTGTTTTGTTTTAAAGCTTGCATAAAAATGAAAACAATCCTAAGCTTAGCCTTTTTTCTTTCTCATGCTCGTAAATACATGAGAATAAGTTATCGAGCTTAGTCTTTGTTCTTTCTCATGCTCGTAAATCAATGAGAATGTAACCGAGTATACTTTTATCACTTTTTTAGACTCGTAACAGTTATATGAAAAAGGAACCCCCTGGAGTTTCCTTTAAGCTCTTTTCAGACTCTCTAAACTTGAAAAGATTGTCGAGTGACCTTGTTCTCTTCACGCTAGTTAAAGTATTTGAAGAAAATGTATGTTGAGCGATAGTTTATCTCTATTAGGGTCCTAACCCACACATAGGTAGAGAAATATATTCAGATGTAATAAAGGTCAATATTAATAAGGCCTTTCAATAAAATAGAATAAGGTGAATGTAAGAAGACCTAATAGAAGATTTCACTTCTAGAAGGATCTTCCTCTAGATGCTTCTCTTGATAGACATATTTAGTATAAATAAGGGTCTAGGGTATGAAAACCCTAGCTTGGAGATTATTGTAACAGAGCATTGCTCAACTGGAGGTTGCCCCCTCAAAGAGGCCCGTGAACATTGCTTTCTGAATCAAAGTGTTGTTTATGTTGTTGTTCTTACATCATTTCTATGTTATTGTGGAGATTATGCTGGTTATATTACTGTTATTCTGCCATTTCTAGCATTTTATTTATGTTCTGCATACTTTTTATATCTAGTATATTACAAGTGGTATCAGAGCACTTTCCTTGGCAGAAATTGTGGGAAATTGTTTTCAGGGTAGAGACATATTCCGACGTCTTTAAGCCACAGAGATCTATTGTTATGTGCATAAACCTGCGGTTGATGGATTCATACACGCAAGAAATACAAGTGGTTCTTAAGCGCACATTTGTTGTCCACCCTTGTAACCCTTGTTGGTACCCCTTCGAGTGGTAGTGCATCAGACAGCACATGTGTACGGATTGGCCTATATTTCTTGAAGCCCTCTTTAGATAAACCGATCAGTTTCTTGACTGTTATAGTACCACCGAGAACAACACTTGGGAAGATACTCTCTAGTACCTGGGTAGTTGGGTAGTACGGCTAAGGGTACGGTCTATCCTCCTTAGTTAGTGCCCTAAGATAGTGGGCCGAGTACTATTGTTGGACCCCACACGTATATCAGAGATTTATAGCACAGGGCAAACCCTTGTCTATAGAACCCTTGAATACCTAACCTTTAGGGGACAGAAACATAAACAAATTAAAATAGACAAGATCTGTTGCCATCCAACTGTGTTTGGGTTGTCAAATCACTACATTCTTTTTATTGGTTAAGCATTTGGGGATTTCATCACTGCAGTATTCTTCAGACTAGAGTGTAACTCCGTAGATGTAAAATAAAAAATTAAAAAAAAAAACAAGTCTGGAAATATTTTCACCATTATTTGAGACCTATTCCATTGGATTCATCTCTTCACCCTTATCACATTCATACATATCATTTTTTGGAAAAAAAATTGACCCTGCTCACCCATTTTCAGTTCACCCATACCCATACCCAAGACCTGGAAGCTTGCTTCAACACCTTGCAATCTAGTCTCCTCAAGACCCAAAAAGAAGTAAAACAACTCAGTGCCAATGTTGCCTCCATAGATACAACCATCAATACAACCATGCAGTCCTCAATGGAGGAACTCAAACAAGAACTGACCACCTATCTTGAATCTGTCTTTGCATCACTCTGCACCAAACTGAAGATCCCTACAGATGACCCTTTCTCTGACGCACCTCCAAAGACTAAAGGTGAACATTCCTCCCATTCCCATACCTTTCAGCACCATCACTTTCAACATGACCTACGCCTTCCGTGGGTGGATGTGACCAAATTTGATGGCTCAGACCCCATTGGTTGGGTAACCCAAATGGAACATTATTTCTCTTTATACAGCATTACATATGACTTGGCCAAACTCCGGTATGGTGTTCTCCATCTAGATCAAGAACGTTGGCAATGGTGGACAATGGAGAAAAACTTCACGTCAAGGGTACATTGCTTGGATCCAATTTGTGATTGAGCTTTATGAACGCTTTGAGAATGACACCAACCATTTGGGCCATTTGAAAAAGTTGAAATAATCAGGAACAGTAAAAGAATTCATAGCTACCTTTGAGCGTCTGGCTTTTCAAATAGAGGGCATGACTGATGCTTTCTTTCGAGAGTGTTTTATCAGTGGCCTCACGGAGGAGATTAGGGCCCATGTCCTCATGGCTCAACCCTTGAGTTGGGTGGAGGCTACTAAAAGAGATAAAGAAGCACAACAGGTTGTATCCTCTCAAAACTGAAAACCCTCCTTTATCCCTCGCCCTAAACCCATAAATCCCACTACTCCCTCTGCCCCATTAAAGATCCAAAAATTGACCAAGGCTGAAATAGTTGAACGCTAGCTCTGAGGATATTTCAGAAGAGGATGTTGAAACTCCCTTTGTGTCTGAGTCACCTAAAATCACTGACATAACCCCTCCCTCAGACCCTCCTGAAGTGGAACCGGTCATTTCCCTCAATTCTCTCACTGGCTTCTCCGCTCCCCAAACCCTCAAGTTAATCAAGTACATCAAGCATCGGAAGGTCATCATTCTGGTTGATAGTGGAAGCACCCATAATTTTATTCATTGCCACATTTCCAAAGAAACTCATTGCTACATCCATGTTGTCAACAATTTCCAAATCATGATTGCCAATGGTGGTTCAATGAAATGTGGAGGGCGCTATGAAAATGTCTGTCTCCAAATCAATGACTACCAACTAAAATCCCATATGTTTGCTATCGACATGGGCAGTTGTGACATTGTGTTGGGTGTAGACTGGCTAAGGAATTTGGGTCCCATTCTCATGGATTTTATTGAATTAACCATGTAATGTGACTAGGAAGGACACCAATATAAATTCCAAGGCATCATTGTTGGTTCACCTAAGGTCATTAGTTTCCATCGCATGGAAAATTTGCTCAAAAAAGGTCATTCTGGTGTCATTGCCCAACTCCATGCCATACAAGCAACAGAGACACCCCTGGTGCTGTCAGGCCTCCAATCCCTCCTTTCTAAACATCAAATGGTATTTTCCACTCCCCATGGACTCCCTCCTTCCCATGGTGTTCATGATCATTCCATTCCCCTTGTACCCAGAAGCCTTCCTCCCAATATTCGTCTGTATTGCCACCCCTTTTCACAAAAAAATGAAATTGAGAAAATGGTCCAGGAACTTCTTGATGCAGGTGTTATCCACCCTAGTATGAGCCCTTACTCTTCTCCTGTAGTCATGGTCCTAAAGAAAGAAGGTTCTTGGAGAATGTGTCCTGACATCCGTGCCCTCAACAAACTGACCATTAAGGACAAATTTCCCATTCCTATCATTGAGGACCTCCTAGATGAATTGAGTGGTGCCCAATTCTTTACTAAACTTGATCTTCGCTCGGGCTATCACCAGATATGTATGAAAGAGTCAGACATTCCCAAGATGGCCTTTCGAACTCATGAGGGCCACTATGAGTTTTTGGTCACGCCCTTTGGCTTGTGTAATGCCCCCTCCACCTTCCAAAGCCTCATGAATCATGTCTTCCATCCCTTTCTCTATCATTTTTTCTTAGTTTTCTTTGATGATATCCTCATCTATATAAAAACTTGGACAAACCATCTTACTCATGTGGATCGAGTTCTCCATCTACTCTCTCAGCACCACCTTTTCCTAAAACAGTCGAAATTTGCTTTTGATGCCTCAGAAGTAGAATACTTGGGTCATCTGGTTGGCAAGGATGGCATCAGGGTGGATCTAAAAAATATTGAAGCTATGCAAGACTGGCCGCACCCAAAGACTCTCAAAAGATTGCGTGTGTTAGCGATAAAAAATGCACTAGCATTTTTGAAAGAATGATGCCTAATATTGTAGGGAAAATTTGACTAGCTTCCTGAGCTCCAAATGCAGATTTGAAAGTACCATTGGAAAGCTTAGGATTTCTAGATGTTGATCGACTATTCAAGCATGTAAAATGGACTTTCCATGACTGAGAAATTTTATTACAAAAAAATATGCTCTTTCACCAGCTAACTCGTCTTGAATTTTACTAGTTAGCTGGTGAAAACTCTGCCTTTCACCAGCTAAGGAGTGGATTTTCAGGTAAATTAGCTGGTGAAAGCCTGTCACGGCCAGAATAACCTAATTTTTGTCCAGATTGGTATTTTTTTAGTTTGAATGGTTTGAAACCACTTCAAATGGACAGGTGTTGAATTATCAAGTCTAATTCAAAGGCTAGTTTTGAGGGATAAGGTCAAAAAGAGGTTTTTCAACTATATTTGGCATCTTTTCAAAGGAAGAATATCAGGGGTTTGAAGACACATCATCCAATTCGAATTTTATCTTTGGAGGACCAAACCAAACATCCTTGGGAGGCTAAAACTGCACTTCATCAGCAATCTATTACTCTTAGAGATCATTAGATAGGACCTTTTCCAATTTTGTTTTGATTTTCCATTTTTAGTATTCTAGATCCATTTTTATAGGATCTCATCCTACACTTGTTATATTTGTTTTGATTTGACTATTTTTAGTAAATATGATCCATCTTTCAAGGATCTAGATTTCATCTTGTAAGGCTATAAAGCCAAAGACATTTGGAGCACTAGGGGGCAATCTATGAGACATTTTTTGGCTATTGTACTAGACTCTTTATTCATAATAGAATCACAGTCCTCTTTTGTTTTCAATGACAGATTTTTTCATTTTTTCATCATTCTGTACTTTATTTCAGTTTAGCTCAGCTTCTAAGAATTGTTATCTTCTTATTAAGCTCATGAACTTGAACTGAAGGTTTTCTTGCTATCTTGTATGACCCTGCACATTGTTGTATTTGGTTATCTAGACTAGTATTCTTCATATCCTATTCAAACTTTGTTGTCTGATCATTGAGTTCTAAAAGCATTGTCTTATTCAAATGTATGAAGTGGTCCTTTTCATTAGCTATTGAGTTATCCTATTGTTCCAAGCATACAAAATCTACCAAATTCTTAAGTTACCAAGCATTCTTAGCCTACAACCCTAAGGAGTTTCTTGGAGTGATAACAAATTGGCGTCGTTGCCGAGGAGAGGAGATCAAAGCTCAGCTTCCTTGGGAGATGACTTAGATCCATCTTTGATGATAGACAAAGCCTAGACATCATTTGGTTGTAATCATCTATCTGGCGACTCCATGAAGGACGAATTCAGTGGCGACTCCATTGTTCAGAAAATTGTTGGTGACTCCACTGGTATGTCATGAAAATGATCTTAGCAAAGAGGTATGCATTCTGTGATTTTTCAAGTATTTATGGTTTCCCTAATCCATTGCCTAGTAGAGATGAATGGGAAAACAGTCTTCCCAGATTTCGAGGAGAAGAGTGGGAAGTGCCAGCTAAACATTTGTTGGACTTTCATGATTACATACATCGATCACAAGTTGTGCATGAGGATGTTCAGATCCAGCTATTTTGTTTTTCATTAGAAGGGATTGCTCGTGATTGGTATCGGTCTCTGCCTATTACTAGTATCAACTCTTTATCTGATTTTCATGCTGCCTTCCATGTGTTTTGTAAAGGCATATTTTCAAATGACTTTCTATTTCCCGAATGTTGTCATGAGTTCAATTTTCTATATAAATATCCCAACATTCGTGAAGACTTTGTTGCAACAGAAGATACTCTTCATCATGATCAAGAAATTGATGATCCACACTATGATCACCTTAGTGATGCTTTTGACATTGTATCAAATACATCTACTGTTTTAAGTTGTCATGAAGATTGAATTATCCCCTTTGAAGACTTGAAAGGTGATGAGCAGATTGACAAATCAGCAAGTGAAATCATTGAATCTGTAGTAGATGATGAAGGCAGCCCTCAGTTTTCAGTTCTGCAGACAAAGGGGAATTGCAACAGATACAATGAGGGAGATAGTGTGCTGAAAAGTTCAGATCAGCAGTTTATCTTGCATTCTTCCTTGACAGAAGAAGAACAATTTGCATTCATCATTGAGACCAGTGTTGGCAATCAACGGTTGCAACACAGTCAATTCGAACAACATCTCAAAGAGGTATTCTTTAATGATTTTGAAGACCCTATTGCTGATCATTTGGATTCTATAAGCAACATAAATGTCCAAATTTTTCTGTCAGATGAAGGTTCGTATTGTCATCTTTTCAAATTGCATTACCACGATCTATGGTTTCTTTTATCTTTTGGGAAAAGATCAAACATGATATTAGCAAGTCAATTACTTTCTTGGCTTCTTTGGAAATTTAGTTTTACTTGATCAATCTGCCTTTACTAATTAGTGTAGGGATTGATAGAAGAATAAGATCTTTCTTTGAGCAAGTAGATTACTTTCATTTTTCTTAATTAGGCAAAGAGACTCCCTTTTCACGCTTAATGGCTTGATATGAGTCATCCCTCCATGCTATGGCTACTCAGTTAGCCTCGAGTCATCCATCAATCTCTCAGGAGTTTATTGCAGATTCAGAGAAATTTGATTTTTTCCCAAGGTAGTTTTTCTGGGTTTTCACCAGCTTATTGGTTTTGAAATCCGCTAGTTAGTTGTTGAAAGCTTTCCTTTTCACCAGCTAAAGGGGCGGATTCAGGGAAAATTAGCTGGTGAAACCTGTTACATGGAAGCAAGGTTGTATTTTTTCCCAGATTTGACTTTTTCTCAACCAATTTTTTCGAGGTTGGTTTCTAAAGATGCAGAGAACCTTGGAGAGCAGTCACAAAGATCAGAAGGTTTCGAGATCTGGTTCATCTAGATGCACAATAAAAAATAGGAACCATGAAAACCATTTCAGATAAGAATCAGGTAGCAGTCTTTCTTGGGAAAGGTGGATTACAATAGAAAATTGGTGTAAATATGGCTTTACAGTCTTTTACAGGCCACACAGGTCCTGTTAGCGATCAAAATGAACTGGAGATAGGGAATTTGTTGGAGAAAACAAGAACGCAACCGAAGCTCAGCAGGGAGGAACAGTTCATTGTGACTATCTTCATTGGATCGAAATACTATGTCATGATATCATTGTACACAATGTGGCCGTAAGGAAAAGGATGTCTTCTTATCCAGTTTACAAGATCTACATCTCACTGCTAGATCTCCCGCAGCAGAAGAGAAAGATGATAACCTTGTGATTAGATTCTCTGATGGAGATAGTGACAGTGAGGGTCAAGAACAAAGCTGGAAAGTGGATCAAAAGGAGAAAGATGGATCATCGAGGGAAAATACTAGTGGGATTTCTGTAAGCCAATCACTTGCAGCTTCTTCATAGGTGGCTACAACAACATCACAAAACACCCCATGGATGCGCAATCAAATGGCTATGATGCAGAAGAAGTTAGTTGCAATTCATACAACCATGTAAAGTGCAATGCAAGTCCGTGGGGCGACTTCTATGGTGTCTAGAGAGGGTCCACCTCGGCAGTCCTCCTGCAATCGAAAGCCTGTTGTTGGTCACAATGGCTTAATTGGGCAGAAACATGTTTTCAAGCCTGTCTCATCTGTAACTAAACCTAGTGGCATTGACTTGGAGAACTTGAGAAAGAAAATTACAACAAAAGAGAATGAATTGAAGCTCCAGAGGCATATTCGATCAGGAAAAGGACAGTCTTATATAGAGAAAAGGCAGTAGGAATGTACTCCACTCTGCCCTATGCCCTTGCTCAAGTTTTGATCAAAGTACCATACATATTTGTGAAAACGGTGGTGTACGCAGTGATCGTTTATGCATTGATCGAATTTTGTTCGACAGCGGCCAAATTCTTTTGCTATTTTTTTTATTTTTTTAATGATGTTCTTCACGCTCCTTTACACCACATATTACTTGATGATGACGGTGACTCTCACTCCGAATGCAAGCACGGATTTAGTTCTCTCCTCGGGTTTCACTGTAATCTGGATGGTTTTCTGCGGCTTCATAATTCCATGTCCACGGACTCCTGTGTGGTGGAGATGGTATTATTGGGGTTATCCCTTTGCATGGACTCTCTATGGACTGATAGCATCTCAGTTTGGATATATTTCAGATGAAATGGTGATGGCCGATGGTGGGAAGCAAGAAGTGAACAAATTCTTGAGGCGCTACTTTGAATATAGGCATGATTTTATGGGACCAGTTGCAGTTGCTACAATGTCATTCGCACTTTTGTTTGCACTCATTTTTGTCGTTAGCATCAAAACTCTCAATTTCCAAACGAGATAGCTAAGACATTATATTTTATTTGTTTGCAATGATCTTTTGCCCTCAAAGTCAAATCTTTCAATTTCCAAAAGAGATTGGCAAAGCATTTTGTTATGTTTTGGGACACAACCAAAGTCAATGTTGTGTTATTGCATAAGGTTTAAATGTCTTCAATGCTAAACTCATTAGGATTTGTCACGTTGAAAGTTCAAAAATGTATTTGTGTTAGTTAATGCTACATTGATCGAGAATGGATTGAGCATACTCCACATGTTACACTAATCAAAGAAGGATGCTAAAGTATGCATGGACAGAACTGGTGGTTATCCATCCACTCAAGACATTAGCTTCAATATTGCTCATAGCATGCACTTAAATCCCGCGGAGCCTGTTTGTCAAAATAAAACTATTTTGGAAACCTCTGCTGATTTTCCTTGCAAAGGGACAGAACAAGCACTAAAGAGTGGAGCTGATAGCATTGTCCCATCAAGGGATGTTGTCGAATGGTAGGATAGAATAGGTATTTTAAGAAACAACGAAACAGGACTGATAGACAGTCATATTAAAGATGGTCTATTATGGGATGCGGGTATCTCTGTGCAAGATTTAATGAAACAAGAGGAGATAATTGACCAAGACAAGGTTTTGAGCCATGGTCTTATAGGAGAAAGAAGATCTCTGATATCTATATTCATCATGGCTAGGCAGCCAATATCCAGATTTGTGGCAATATATATTGGGTTTTGGTACATTTTATTTCAGAGGACCTAGGTGGTTGGCTCAGTCTTCTAATTCAATATGGATCAGTTATCTTCTGAAAATATTCTTCCAGAGTCCTTTCAGGGAAATGACATGACTGAACAACTTGCATTGATATGGAGATTGAAAAAGAGATGGACATTGGTTCACAAGGTGCAATGATGCTCTTCGAAGAAACCGAGCAGGGTGGAGTGTTTGATTCAACACACCAGGTCATCTCAAGACAAATTCTTTGTATCTGAAGCTGCTGGAAAACGAAAAGGCAAAGACCTCAAGCTGCCTGCAATACTCTCATTTCAAGATTGAAGTTATCCTGGAATTTTCAAAACCATGGTTACATATCTCACCATCCTGCCTATGTTCAACACTTTTATTCTTAATGAAGATATTGCCACAACAGATGCCACGTCAAGGTGCAAACAACATTTCTAGGGGAGTTTGAAGCAGACATGCTACAGATAAAGAAGATTGGGAAAGACAACAACAAACTTTGGAAAATAGCCAGATGATAAATTGTAAAGGATGAATGACTCCATGCCCAATACTAAAGGCACAGGGCCTCCCAGGTTCTTGGAGACCTCACAGGGAGGTCTCCATCCCAGTTGGAGCTAGATGTTAGCGATAAAAAATGCACTGGCATTTTTGAAAGAATGATGCCTAATATTGTAGGGAAAATTTGACTAGCTTCCCGAGCTCCAAATGAATATTTGAAAGCACCATTGGAAATATTAGGATTTCTAGATGTCAATCGACTATTCAAGCATGTAAAATGGAATCTCCATGACTGAGAAATTTGATTTAAAAAAAATCTGTGCTTTCACCAGCTAACCCGTCTTGAATTTTGCTAGTTAGCTGGTGAAAGCTCCGCCTTTCACCAGCTAAGGAGCGGATTTTTGGGTAAATTAGCTGGTGAAAGCCTGTCACGGCCAGAATAACTTAATTTTTTCCTAGATCAGGATTTTTTGAGTTTGAATGGTTTGAAACCACTTCAAATGGACAGGTGTTGAATTATCAAGTCTAATTCAAAGGCTAGTTTTGAGGGATAAAGTAAAAAAGAGGCTTTTCAACTATATTTGGCATCTTTTCAAAGGCAGAATATCAGGGGTTTGAAGACACATCATCCAATTCGAATTTTATCTTTGGAGGACCAAATCAAATAGCCTTGGGAGGCTAAAACTACACTTCATCAGCAATCTACTAGATAGGACCTTTTCCTATTTTGTTTTGATTTTCCATTTTTAGTATTCTAGATCCATTTTTATAGGATCTCATCCTACACTTGTTATATTTGTTTTGATTTGACTATTTTTAGTAAATCTGATCCATCTTTCAAGGATCTAGATTTCATCTTGTAAGGCTATAAAGCCAAAGACATTTGGAGCACTAGGGGGCAATCTAGGAGACATTTTTTGGCTATTGTACTAGACTCTTTATTCATAATAGAATCACAATCCTCTTTTGTTTTCAATGACAGATTTTCTCATATTTTCATCATTCTGTACTTTATTTTAGTTTAGCTCAGCTTCTAAGAACTATTATCTTCTTATTAATCTCATGAACTTGAACTAAATGTTTTCTTGCTATCTTGTATGACCCTGCACATTGTTGTATTTGGTTATCTAGACTAGTATTCTTCATCTCCTATTCAAAATTTGTTTCTTGATCATTGAGCTCTAAAAGAATTGTCTTATTCAAATGTATGAAGTGGTCCTTTTCATTAGCTATTGAGTTATCCTATTGTTCCAAGCATACAAAATCTATCATATTCTTAAGTTACCAATCATTCTTAGCCTACAACCCTAAGGAGTTTCTTGGAGTGATAAAAAATTGGCGCCATTGCCTGGGAGAGGAGATCGAAGCTCAGCTTCCTTGGGAGACAACTTAGATCTAGCTTTGATGATAGACAAAGCCTGGACATCATTTGGTTGTAATCATCTATCTGGCGACTCCATGAAGTCCAAATTCAGTGGCGACTCCATTGTTCAAAAAAATTTTGGTGACTCCACTGGTATGTCATGAATAGGATCTTAGCAAAGAGGTATGCATTCTGTGATTTTTCAAGTATTTATGGTTTCCCTAATCCATTTCCTAGTAGAGATGAATGGGAAAACAATCTTCCCAGATTTCGAGGAGAAGAGTGGGAAGTGCCAGCTGAACATTTGCTGGACTTTCATGATTACATACATCAATCGCAAGTTGTGCATGAGGATGTTCAGATCCGGCTATTTTGTTTTTCATTAGAAGGGATTGCTCGTGATTGGTACCGGTCTCTGCCTATCACTAGTATCATCTCTTTAGCTGATTTTCATGTTGCCTTCCATGTGTTTTGTAAAGGCATATTTTCATATGACTTTCTATTTCCCGAATGTTTTTTTTTTTTTACAAAATCGGTTATGAATCTTTATTTAATTAGCGGCAGAGGGGGATGCCAACCCTTACATATTCAAAATGTGAGCTGCTGCTCAGATTACAAGTTTCTTAATATTGAACCTATTCATACTTGGCCTGAATTACATGCCGAATTAGATTGCTTATACTTTAACTTATACTATCCGATGGACCACTGAAGATCCTCATAGCTTCCTGGTTCTATCGATCTGGTGCTCCACCGAGTAGTGTCAATGCCCTTTCTTGGAAGAAGCTTCAGCCGTGGCCTTTGAAATCTTTCCCAGGGCCGTGGTGAGCTCTTCCACTTGGATTTCCAGCTTGCAGAGCCTTTTCCCGAGATCTCCCATCAAGTTAGCCGCGTCTTTCAGCCCAGCTTGGATTTCATCTGAAAGATCATCTTTGATGTCCTGCATCTCCATGGCCAGCATCTCCCATTTTTTCTTGGCTGTGGTCGCCTTAATACTTTCCAGTTCTTCCCGGATTAACTCAATACGCTCCTTCGAGGTGAGGCTCGGCTTGGACGCAGCTTCCATATTTTCCATCGCTCGTAAAGGATCCAGCACAGAAGGATACCAGAGATGCACTACAACATATGTTTGGAGGTGAGGGCAGGTAGACACAGCGTCCGCTTTTGTAGAGGAACCGGGTCTCCTCCTCGAAAATCCACATAGCCCGAGTCGGATTGCAATCTCTGAGCTTGTGATAAAATCTAGTCCAGCATCATTATGATTCGTCCGGTCCTTCATATTATTCACATGGAGCTTCAGGCACGGGATCCTGGAGGGTTTAAGGAATGGAGTGAAGAGACATGTCATCATTTACCTTTAAGATTCCTTTGCGCAGAAGAGTACCATTATTGGCTTGCACGTCAGCTTGCCCATTCAGGGCTCTTAGTACATGATTCATATGAGATTCTTTGAATTGCATCAGGAGGAGGGCGGATTTTTTTTACAGCTGAGCCAAAGTGCCGTCCTTAGGAGTTTTTTTAGTGATGAGAGTTTCCAGGACCTGCTTGGAGTCTCCAAAAATTCTAATTGACTGGATTCCCAGTTTTAAAGCCTGGATGAGACCTTGCCAGAGCGCGAGAAATTCTGCTTGGTTGTTGGAGGTGTGGCCTAAACCCCAATCATACGCTGTATGAGTGATGCCGGAAGGGTCCATAATGATTCCCCCACCTCCTGCCTGTCCCGGGTTGCCTTTCGAGGCCCCGTCGAAGAAGAGGCACCATTCATTGAGAGTCGACCTCCATTGGAGAAATTCCTGCTCCTCCATCCTTATCTCCCATTTCCTAATGTGCAGCGGTTTTATTTGAGTGATGCCATTATGGTCTTGACTGAAGTCCTTAAGCCATCTGTCTTCCTCCTCCGAGAGTGGGGCAGAGTTCCTGAGGTTGGTCTTTCCTTTTAATGCTTCTATCAACATAAGTCTAGCTTTACTTGCCACCTGGGTAGGCAGACTTCCGACTTCATTGAAAATCCTATTGTTCCTTTCTAACCAAATCTTCCAGCAGATGAATTTAGGAATCCACATCCACACTGTTTTGAGAAGATGTTTTTTGTTCAGATCAAAAGGGGATAACGACTGCCAGTTGCTTAAGAAATCCGAAGCCAAGGAAGGAAGGATTGGGGAGTCCCCGACCAGAAGGGAGCTCCAAACATCTTTTGAGAACCCACACTCAAAGAGGAGATGCTCAGGGGTTTCTTCTTTAACTCTGCAAAGTGGACAGCGGGGGGGCCCTCCCAGCCCCTCTTCTTAAGGTTACTAAAAGTAAGGATGCTGTTGTGAGTCAAAGCCCAAGCGAAATGGTCAACTTTGGGAATAGAAGGGAAATTCCAGATTTCTTTCCAAGGATCTGGGTTTGGGGGGACCCAAGGAGTATTAAGGGCAGCCTTATAACCTGTTGAAGCTGTATAGTTCCTTGTGGGAGAACCCCAGCCTCGTTTGTCTTTGTAGTTTTCCCCTATCGGAGCCTTCCCATGGAGATACTCTAGGAGAATCCTGGCTTCCTCGTGGAGCTCCTCCGGGTAGCACCCCAAATTCCAGCATTGCCAGGAGAGATGGGGGTCATTTTGCCAAAGAGAGATGTCCCAAAGAGTCTTACGCTTGTTGGCTGAGAGCCACTCCCCAATATTCATAATTTCTGGGACTCCTATGAGAGGTTGATCACCCATAATGGAGTCCTCCAAGATGCGAATTTTTGCTCCGTTTCCTGGGATCCAGGTGAGATTTGGCTGAAAGAAGGAAAGAGCTCTGATGCAAAGGTAGAAAATTGGGGAACCCTTCGTTTCTTTGGGAGGCCTTTCTAGACAGCGATCTCTGTCTCCTCGAAAGTATTTTTTCCGGAGGATTTGCTTGGTCTAGGTTCGTTTTCCAGTGATCATTCGCCAAAGCAATTTACCTCCCATAGCAAGGTTATGAACTGCCATGTCTCTAATATTCAGTCCCCCTTCCAGCTTGGATTTCTTGACCTTGGCCCAGCTGATTAGATGGAGTTTTCTAGCACCATTTTTAAATCCTTCCCACAGGAATCTTCGCAGCATAACATCGATTTTGTTTGAGATTGTTTTTGGGGCAAGAAGAACCGAGCACTGGTATATAGGAAGGCTGGAAAGGACAGAATTCATAAGTACAACTTTGCCTGCCCTGGTTAACCAGTTGGCTCCCCAGGCTTGGATTTTGTGTTTTAGCTTATCCAGCAGAGGCAGCCAATGCGCCACCATGGCCCGACCTTTGAAAATCGGCATTCCGAGGTAGGTGAAGTTATCCCAAATTGAAATGCCTTCCATATCTAGGATGCACCCTATTTGCTGCAGTTCCTGAGGGTTACAGTTCCAGCCATAGATCTTGCTCTTGTGATTATTAATTTCGTTGCCAGAACAGAGTTTATAGAGATCTAATTCAGACTTGAAGCTCCGGGCTATTTTAATGCTGGCCTCTCCCAGAAGAAGAGTATCATCTGCAAACTGGGCGTGGCTTACTTCGTTGGTTGAAGGGGTAATTCTAATTCCAGGAAGGGATCTGTTTAAGAGACAGCTCTGCAACTGGAAACTCAGCACAGCTGCTTGAATAACATAGAGCATAGGGGACAGAGGACAGCCTTGTCTGATCCCCCGAGAGCCTTGGAAATACTTGGCAGGGCGCCCATTGATCAAGGGGGCGATCCACGGAGCAGAGATGTAGGCCTTTATCAACCCCAAAAAATTTTGAGTGAACCCAAATTTTAGCATTACTGCAAACAAGAAATTTCCCGAATGTTGTCATGAGTTCAATTTGCTATATAAAGATCCCAACATTCGTGAAGACTTTGTTGCAACAAAAGATACTCTTCATCATGATTAAGAAATCAATGATCCACACTATGATAACCTTAGTGATGATTTTGACATTGTATCAAATACATCTATTGTTTTAAGTTGTCATGAGGATAGAATTATCCCCTTTGAAGACTTGAAAGGTGATGAGTAGATTGACAAATCAGCAAGTGAAATTATTGAATCTACAGTAGATGATGAAGGCAACCCTCAGTTTTCAGTTCTGCAAACAAAGGGGAATTGCAGCAGATACAATGAGGGAGATAGTGTGCTGAAAAGTTCAAATCAGCAGTTTAGCCTGCATTCTTCCTTGACAGAAGAAGAACAATTTGCATTCATCATCGAGACCAGTGCTGGCAATCAGTGGTTGCAACACAGTCAATTCGACCAGCAGCTCAAAGAGGTATTCTTTAATGATTTTGAAGACCCTATTGTTGATCATTTGGATTCTATAAGCAACATAAATGTCCAATTTTTTCTGTCAGATGAAGGTTGGTCTTGTCATATTTTCAAATTGCATTACCACTATCTATGGTTTCTTTTATCTTTTGGGAAAAGATCAAACATGATATTATCAAGTCAATTACTTTCTTGGTTGCTTTGGAAATTTAGTTTTACTTGATCAATCTACCTTTACTGATTAGTGTAGGGATTGATAGAAGAATAAGCTCTTTCTTTGAGCAAGTAGATTACTTTCAGTTTTCTTAATTAGGAAAAGAGACTCCCATTTCACGCTTAATGGCTCGATATGAGTCATCCCTCCATGCTGCAGCTACTCAGTTAGCCTCGAGTCATCCATCAATCTCTTAGGTGTTTATTGCAGATTCAGAGAAATTTGATTTTTTTCCCAAGGTAGTTTTTCTGGGTTTTCACCAGCTTATTGGTTTTGAAATCCGCTAGTTAGTTGTTGAAATCTTTCCTTTTCACCAGCTAAAGGGGAAGATTCAGGGAAAATTAGCTGGTGAAACCTGTTACATGGCAGCAAGGTTGTATTTTTGCCCAGATTTGACTTTTTCTCAACCAATTCTTTCGAGGTTGGTTTCTAAAGATGCAGAGAACCTTGGAGAGCAGTCACAAAGATCATAAAGTTTCGAGATCTGGTTCATCTAGATGCACAATCAAAAATAGGAACCATGAAAACCATTTTAGATAAGCATCAGGTAGCAGTCTTGCTTGGGAAAGGTGGATTACAACATACAATTGGTGTAAATCTGGCTTTACAGTCTTTTACAGGCCACACAGGCCCTGTTAGCGATCAAAATGAACTGGAGATGGGGAATTTGTTGGAGAAAACAAGAATGCAACCTAGGATCAACAGGACAGAACAGTTCATTGTGACTATCTTCATTGGATCGAAATACTATGTCATGATATCATTGTACACAATGTGGCCGTAAGGAAAATGATGTCTTCTTATCCAGTTTACAAGATCTACATCCTGGTGCTAGATCTCCCACAGCAGAAGAGAAAGATGATAACCTTGTGATTAGATTCTCTGATGGAGATAGTGACAGTGAAGGTCAAGAACAAAGCTGGAAAGTGGCTCAAAGGGAGAAAGATGGATCATCGAGGGAAAATACAAGTGGGACTTCTGTAAGCCAATCACTTGCAGCTTCTTCACAGGTGGCTACAACAACATCACAACATACCCCATGGATGCGGAATCAAATGGCTATGATGCAAAAGCAGTTAGCTACAATTCGTACAACCATGTCAAGTGTAGTGCAAGTCTGTGGGGTGACTTCTATGGTGTCTAGAGAGGGTCCACCTTGACAGTCCTCCTGTAATTGAAAGCCTGTTGTTGGTCACAATGGCTTAATTGGGCAGAAATATGTTTTCAAGCCTGGCTCATCTGTAAATAAACCCAGTGGCATTGACTTGGAGAACTTGAGAAAGCAAATTGCAACAAAACAAAATGAATTGAAGCTCCAGAGGCATAGTCGATCAGGAAAAGGAAAGTCTTATATAGAGAAAAGGCAATAGGAATGTACTCCACTCTACCCTATGCCCTTGCTAAAGTTTTGATCGAAGTACCATACATATTTGTGCAAACGGTGGTGTACACGGTGATCGTTTATGCATTGATCGACTTCCGTTCGACAGTGGCCAAATTCTTTTGGTATTTTTTTTTTTTTTTTTAATGATGTTCTTCACGCTCCTTTACACCACATATTACGGGATGATGACGGTGGCTCTCACTCTGAATGCAAGCACGGATTCATTTCTCTCCTCGGGTTTCACTGCAATCTGGATGGTTTTCTGTGGCTTCATAATTCCACGTTTGTGGATTCCTGTGTGGTGGAGATGGTATTATTGGGGTTCTCCCTTTGCATGGACTCTCTATGGACTGATAGCATCTCAGTTCGTGGATATTTCAGATGACATGGTGATGGTCGATGGTGGGAAGCAAGAAGTGAACAAATTATTGTGGTGCTACTTTGAATATAGGCATGATTTTATGGGACCAATTGCAGTTGCTACAGTGTCATTCGCACTTTTGTTTGCACTGATTTTTGTCGTTAGCATCAAAACTCTCAATTTCCAAATGAGATATCTAAGACATTATATTTTATTTGTTTGCAATGATCTTTTGCCCTCAAATTCAAAGCTTTCAATTTCCAAAAAAGATTGTCAAAGCATTTTGTTATGTTTTGGGACACAACCAAAGTCAACGTTGTGTTATTGCATAAGGTTTAAATGTCTTCAATGCTAAACTCATTAGGATTTGTCACGTTGAAAGTTCAAAAATGTATTTGTGTTAGTTAATGCTACATTGATCGAGAATGGATTGAGCATACTCCACATGTTACACTAATCAAAGAAGGATGCTAAAGTATGCATGGATAGAACTGGTGGTTATCCATCCACTCAAGACATTAGCTTCAATATTGCTCATAGCATGCAGTTAAATCCTGCGGAGCCTGTTTGTCAAAATAAAACTATTTTGGAAACCTCTGCTGATTTTCCTTGCAAAGGTCCAAAACAAGCACTAAAGAGTGGAGCTGATAGAATTGTCCCATCAAGGGATGTTGTTGAATGGTAGGATAGAGTAGGTATTTTAAGCAACAACAACACAGGACTGACAGACAGTCAGATTAAAGATGGTCTATTATGGGATGTGGGTATCTCTGTGCAAGATTTAATGAAACAGGAGGAGATAATTGACAAAGACAAGGTTTTGAGCCATGGGCTTATAGGAGAAAGAAGATCTCTAATATCTATATTCATCATGGCTAGGAAGCCAATATCCAGATTTGTGGCAATATATATTGGGTTTTGGTACATTTTATTTTAGAGGACCTAGGTGGCTGGCTCAGTCCTCTAATTCAATATGGATTAGTTATCTTCTGAAAATCTTCTTCCAGAGTCCTTTCATGGCAATGACATGACTGAACAACTTGCATTGATATGGATATCGAAACAGAGATGGACATTGGTTCACAAGGTGCAATGATGCTCTTCGAAGAAACCAAGCAGGGTGAAGTGTTTGATTCAACACACCAGGTCATCTCAAGACAAATGCTTTGTATCTGAAGCTGCTAGAAAATGAAAATTCAAAGACCTCAAGCTGCCTACAATACTCTCATTTAAAGCTTGAAGTTATCCTGGAATTTTCAAAACCATGGTTACATATCTCACCATCCTGCCTATGTTCAACACTTTTCTTCTTAATGAAGATATTTCCACAACAGATGCCACGTCAAGATGAAAACAACATTTCCAGGGGAGTTTGAAGCAGACATGCTACAGATAAAGAAGATTGGGAAAGACAACAACAAACTTTGGAAAATAGCCAGATGATAAATTGTAAAGGCCGAATGACTCCATGCCCAATACTAAAGGCACAGGGCCTCCCAGGTTCTTGGAGACCTCGCAGGGAGGTCTCCATCCCAGTTGGAGCTAGATGTTAGCGATAAAAAATGCACTGGCATTTTTTAAAGAATGATGCCTAGTATTGTAGGGAAAATGTGACTAGCTTCCCGAGCTCCAAATGCAGATTTGAAAGAACCATTGGAAAGCTTAGGATTTCTATATGTCGATTGACTATTCAAGCATGTAAAATGAACTCTCCATGACTGAGAATTTTGATTTTAAAAAAATCTGCGCTTTCACCAGCTAAACCGTCTTGAATTTTGCTAGTTAGCTGGTGAAAGCTCTGCCTTTCACCAGCTAAGGAGTGGATTTTCGGGTAAATTAGCTGGTGAAAGCTTGTCACAGCCAGAATAACCAAATTTTTGCCCAGATCAGGATTTTTTGAGTTTGAATGGTTTGAAACCACTTCAAATGGACAGGTGTTGAATTATCAAGTCTAATTCAAAGGCTAGTTTTGAGGGATAAGGTCAAAAAGAGGTTTTTCAATTATATTTGGCATCTTTTCAAAGGCAGAATATCAGGGGTTTGAAGACACATCATCCAATTCAAATTTTATCTTTGGAGGACCAAATCAAACAGCCTTGGGAGGCTAAAACTGCACTTCATCAACAATCTTCTACTCTTAGAGATCATTAGATAGGACCTTTTCCTATTTTGTTTTGATTTTCCATTTTTAGTATTCTAGATCCATTTTTATAGGATCTCATCCTACACTTGTTATATTTGTTTTGATTTGACTATTTTTAGTAAATCTGATCCATCTTTCAAGGATCTAGATGTCATCTTGTAAGGCTATAAAGCCAAAGACATTTGGAGCACTAGCGGGCAATCTAGGAGACATTTTTTGGCTATTGTACTAGACTCTTTATTCATAATAGAATCACAGTCCTCTTTTGTTTTCAATGATAGATTTTCTCATATTTTCATCATTATGTACTTTATTTCAGTTTAGCTCAGCTTCTAAGAACTG
>ML823836.1:66735-80908 GCA_009831015.1 Picea engelmannii
CTAGGAGACATTTTTTGGCTATTGTACTAGACTCTTTATTCATAATAGAATCACAGTCCTCTTTTGTTTTCAATGATAGATTTTCTCATATTTTCATCATTATGTACTTTATTTCAGTTTAGCTCAGCTTCTAAGAACTGTTACCTTCTTATTAAGCTCATGAACTTGAACTAAAGGTTTTCTTTCTATCTTGTATGCCCCTGCACATTGTTGTATTTGGTTATCTAGATTAGTATTGTTCATCTCCTATTCAAACTTTGTTGTCTGATCATTGAGTTCTAAAAGCATTGTCTTATTCAAATGTATGAAGTGGTCCTTTTCATTAGCTATTGAGTTATCCAATTGTTCCAAGCATACAAAATATACCATATTCTTAAGTTACCAAGCATTCTTAGCCTACAACCCTAAGGAGTTTCTTGGAGTGATAACAGTGTGGATTTCTGGGCTTAACGGGGTATTATCGCAAGTTTGTTAAGAATTATGGAAAGATTGCAGCACCTCTCACTGCTCTCCTCAAAAATAACTCTTTCACCTAGACTCCAGCTGCTGCACAAGCTTTTCAAACCTTGAAGATGGCCATGTGCACCACTCTGGTTCTGGCCCTTCCTGATTTCACTAAGACCTTTGTGTTGAAATGTTATGCCTCGGGGAAAGGAATCGGTGTTGTCCTTATGAAAGAGGGTCGACCTTTGTCCTTCACCAGCAAGCAACTATCTGAAAGGAATCTGGGCAAACCCATCTATGAAAAGGAAATGTTGGTTATTTTACATGCCATTGATCTGTGGTGCCCTTATCTCTTGGGGAAACGTTTCCAAATTAAGACAGACCATCAAAGCCTCAAGTACTTTTTGGAACAATGCATTTCATCCCTGGAGCAACAAAAATGGGTGACTAAGCTATTTGGATATGATTATGAGATCATTTACAAGAAAGGCAAAGACAATGTGGTGGCAGATGCACTGTCCCGAAAATATGAAGAAGGATCCCTTTTTTCTCTTTCCTTCATTGTACCAGATTGGCTCCAAGCTATTCGCCAGGAATGGCTACAAGATCCCAAAATTTTGCATCTGATCCAGCAATTGTAGACCAATGTTGCAGCTCCCCCAGAGTACTCTTGGCTCTAGGATGAGCTTTGATACAAAGGTTGTTTGTATTTAAGTAAACAATCAAAGCTTAAATCCACGGTACTTTCTGAGCTTCATGCTACGCCCACAGTGGGGCACTCTGGGTTCACCAAAACCTATGACAGGGTCAAACGTTCTTTTTTCTGGGATGGTATGAAACAGGACATCTGTAATTTTGTCACTAAATGTGATGTGTGTCAATGCAATAAGGGAGAAACAGTCAAATCTTCGGGCACACTACAACCGCTTCCGATTCCACCTGCCATTTGGAAGGATATCTCTATGGACTTTATTATCGACTTACCCAAATCGAAAAATAAATCAGTCATAAGGGTGGTTGTGGATCGTCTTTCCAAGTATGCTCATTTCTGCACTCGTCAACACCCATTTATTGCATCCACGGTGGCTCAAATTTTCATGGACCAGGTCTTCAAGCTTCATGGCATGCCGCACTCTATTGTTTCTGATCGTGACCCAACTTTCACAAGAAATTTTTGGCAAGAACTGTTCAAGCTACAGGGAACCCAATTGCATCTCAGCACAACTTATCATCCCCAGACTAATGGTCAAACGGAAGTTGTCAACAAATGTTTGGAAACATATCTGAGGTGTTTTTCCTCTGAAAAGAAAAATCAATGGCCTCAATGGTTACCCCTAGCTGAATGGTGGTACAACTCTTCCTACCATACAACTACATGCATGACTCCTTTTGAAGAGGTATATGGACAGAAGCCACCTTCAGTTCTCTCATACTTACCGGGTACCTCGAAGGTCCAGGCAGTTGACCAAACACTTACAGTTCAAGAGGATATTCTTCGTACCCTCAAAGATAACTTGGTCATGGCACAAAATCGCATGAAGCAACAAGAATATCAAGGTCTCTATGAACGTCAATTTGCAGAAGGGGATCAGGTGTTTCTGCAACTACAACCATACAAGCAAACTTCCCTCAAGGCCAAGCATTTTCAAAAACTAGTGCCCAAATTTTATGGTCCTTATAAATTTCTCAAGTGTGTGGGACAAGTCACCTATCAGTTAGCTCTACCCAGTCATTTGAAGCTACATCATGTTTTTCATGTTTCATGCTTAAGAAAGGTTATTAGAACTAGGTGCCAAATTCAAACCAACCTTCCCGAGTTCGCTGAAGAAGGATCCATTTGGCTACAGCCAGAAGCTGTTTTGGACCAGCATGAGCATCGCCTGTGTCAAAGAACCATCAAGGCAGTGCTAGTCCAATGGAAAGATACAACTCCAGTAGATGCCACTTGGGAACCAGCTACCATTCTGCAACAGTTTCCACATCTCAAGCCTTGAGGACAAGGTTGCTTTTAAGGGGGAGGACATGTTAGGGTCCTAACCCACAGATAGGTAGATCAATATATTCGAATGTAATAAAGGTCAATATTAATAAGGCCTTTCAATAAAATAGAATAAGGAAGATGTAAGAAGACCTAATAGAAGCTTCCGCTTCTAGAAGGATATTCCTCTAGATGCTTCTCTTTATAGACATATTTAGTATAAATAAGGGTCGAGGGTATGAAAACCCTAACTTGGAGATTATTGTAACAGAGCGTTGCTCGACTAGAGGTTTCCCCCTCGAAGAGGCCCCTGAACATTGCTTTCTGAATCAAAGTGTTGTTTATGTTATTGTTCTTATATCATTTTTGTGTTATTGTGGAGATTATGCTGGTTATATTATTGTTATTCTGCCATTTCTAGCATTTTATTTATGTTTTGCATACTTTTTATATCTGATATATTACAATCTCTTTTTAGGTCTCATCAGACTACTTTACGAAAAAGGAACTGAGAGAGTTCTCTTTAAGTTTTTTTCAGACTCTCTAAAAATGAAAAATCCATGAGTTTTATTTCTTTGGACTCGTTAAACAAACATCAAAAGTCCCATGTGGCACCAAACCACTCCCTCCTAGGGTTCGTTAAACATACTCTGAGGGACTCATCCAAAGGATGAGCTTACATTTCAAGCATATGTTATCCTACTCAAGCTTGTGTAAACAAAAAGAGGTACTCGCCATAAATGGTGGGGGGGAAATTGGGAAAGAAATGTGTCTAAACCTGTATTCGATGGAAGAGTCACCTTTGAACATGACACCCTTTCAATATCTTTGTGTCTAGGTTAGTGTTAGTGCTAGAAGTTGCCCCTAGACTGCTATAGGGTCAAGCCTAGCCCATCTTCAGTTATTGCAATGATTTTATAAATAAGAATGTGTTTGGGTTTTGAAATAAGGGGGATGTGGTAGATGACGAGAGTAAGAATAAGAGAAATAAGCCAAAAGTAGATCAGTTAAAACACCATTAGGCATGGATTCAAGTAAACATCATGTTGATCGGAGGTAATCAAATTATATATCAGAGAAGACATTTATATGTAAATGGGTAGAAGAATATAGAATAAATGAGAAGTAGAACACCTCATCAAACTAATATTCTCTTTGTCAAATGGATGCAACGGTACTTGAAACAAAACACACGGATGATAGGCAGTCACAATAAAATATTTACCACTTGGGAATATATCATCCATAAGCAGCCATTGATTCTCAATGTTTGTAATTCATTCAAGTAAGAAAAAAGACAGAATGTAAAACAAGGAAAATGGAAAAACAATGTTTAGACAGGAAGATCACAATCTGATTAAATAAATGTCATATATCTCCAATGTCAGAAATGATTCCTAAAATACAATGCCTTCAAGTTTCTAATGAATCATATGGATGTTATTTCATCAATATCTTCTCAGCCTTACCCTCACGACTCTTCCCTCCTCCATTTCTTTTACAAATGATAAAATATATATCATATAGTTAACAAACTATCTCTTATTTCTAGGAAGAAATTAATTAATAAACTAAATCTTGGAACAGAATTGCAAGGTGTCTCGAGTGTTGTAACTGGAGTCCCATATCCTTACATTTGCAATGATATTTTTAGTGATCTTCTGCCATCTGTAATCAATCACTGATAATTCACTCCCTTGAAATCTGGAACTGCCTGCTAATTGTGTGCTTGAAAATCTGGAAAGTTTGGATATTTTGCCACCTATTACATAGATGTTAGATTTGAAATCAAATTCCATTCATACTGTCCTCAAAACTGGATAGAATCCTTCACTCTACCATTTGTTTCTAAATGTCTTCCAAGTGCCTCATCACCCCATAAATCATCATTTCTGAGACAAGTCTCATAGTTGGTTTTGATTGTTCCTGTAGATATATCTTAATCAAAGGTTCTGAATCATCTGGATTGGGAACTTTGACACGTGTCTCTATCATAATACATCACATATAAAGGTCTCCAGTTCTTTTGAGAGGCCTCTTTGACTTGTTTTCTTTGTAGAAGCTCTTCCATCTGTGAGGTAGATCGAGACTCATATACTAAAGAGAAACTTTTAGATTCTCCAACGCTAAAATAAACTTCATCTTGTGATAGAAAAACATGAGCACAGTAGATTTCTTTATAAAGGGTCTGGTTTGCCAAAATTAATCTCTTCTATTTCTTCTGTACTTCAAAGAAAAATTCTAAACCTGCCATAGCCATCTACTTATCTTCCACATCGTGTAAATATGCAACATTCTATTCTTATAAACTCTGCATCCATCGGGTACAATGCTTGCACCTCATAGTTAACTCAGCTAATGACCTCTAAGAGATGATGTTCATAAGCCCCGATTCATAATGAAACAATAATTTATTAATTGTACAAATGTTATTTGCAAATTTTCATTTTGGCTCAAAGTCACCTTATGTGTGAACGCTACTTTAGTATTGTGTTGGCATTATCTATTTAGGCCTGTGGAATTCACCATGACACCTAGGCATTTTCTGTGTGAACATTTGAGGTTTCTTCGTTGACTAGATCATTCGATTTGGCCCTTGGCATTCAACTTCTACCTGCAAATGGACATTTGATATCTGGACTTACCATTTGGTATTTGAATATGTGGTTTTAGTGAACTTTGCAATTGATGCTTGATTTGAATACTGTGTTGCGAATTGATGTAGGTGCTAACTCGTGTTTGTATGTAGGTACAGGTTCCAATCTCCTCTGAAACATAGAGCAATGTAAATCCCTTTTCTCATATAAACGATTTACATGATACATGAGATAATTTGTTAAATAAACTGGTCACGGTCGATTTTCTTGACAGCTAGGATCATATTTTGCGTTTCCATGAAGACCTAGGCTCGCCCCTGCTGTCTTGGATTTGTGTTCATTCGTGGGTTCTCTCCTTGTGTCTTAATCTAGGTGCTTTTGCATTGGCTCTTGATGTGTAACAATGAGCATTGAACATCGTTGTTTTAAACCCTACAACTTGCCAACAATTCAACACTTGCACAATCTTGACACTTGTATCATCGATTGGGCACTTTGATAGCTCAATGTGTGGTGTGTCATATGAGTAGGGCCTTAAATCCCACATGCACTGGTACATACACAACTCATTCGATGAGATATATGGAGTATGGTCTTGGCGCTTGCGCTTGGTTTGGTGTTGAGTCATGGCTTGATTTGTGGCTTATCATGAGAAATGGGTTTGTGTATTAACTCGTGGCTTGTGTGCTTGTGTGGCAGATTGCAAGTAACTGGAGCTTGGGGTGTTGGAGCTGAAGTTTGGCATGTTTCAGCACTACAGGAATAACCCTATTACCGCAACAAGAAAAAATTGAAATATTAATATCTAGATACTAACATTGGCTCCTTCTAGGGATGGCATACTCCTTGCAAGTTGCCAAGAACAAGTAGACCATGTGCCTTAATCTTTTTCCATTTGTGCAACTTGATCTAGCAAGCTTTTGCCTCTGCAAACATTCACATTCTTTTGTGCCTAGTCCATTGGGTTGTGGAGTCAGTCAATATCATTTTAATTCTAGCCCCAAACCTCTGCAACTTATTCAAACTCTAACAAAGTATTAGAAATAAACTCGTTGCAGCAAACTAATTACACTATGCAAACTGCAAAAACAAATGCTCCAGAAGAAATCTTATTGCTTTCCCTACTTCTAACCAATAATACCGTCACTTGATCAAGTGAAATCATGCTTCCAATGAAGCCATGATAAGATCAAACCATTTACAAATACTCTTTCAATGCAAATAGAATTCGTAACTTGCAGCAGAATTTCAACTTGCAACATATACTTACAATCCACATTTGTTTTAATTCCGAAAATAGCAAGACTGCAATCTTCTGAAAAATATGATTCCATATAAATGGATACCGGATCATAGAAGAAATAAATAGATGAACAACCAAACATGTTTACCTCTACATGTAGCTCAAACTTTGCTTCCCCTTCTGATAGATGGATGCCATAAACTGGTTCTGACTGTACATGACAAATGGACAGAATGTTTTCATAAACCTATTGATCAAATCTAACATTGCCATATGATGCCTCATATATTTGTTCTTGATGAGCAACCTCTTGAGTTTCTTCCTTAATCACATGTACCAACATATCATAGGAATCCACCTGAAGGAGTTGAGGAAAGAACTCTTCTTCAACTATTTTTTCATTCAGATCTAAGACAACAAATGCATCAGAAACAAAATCTAATACATCCACAACTATGCAGTCATCTTTCCTATTATCAATTAGATCTGGAAAATCTTCCTCAACAATATGATTTCATTCTTGTAATCAGACGAAACATTTGCTTTCTACTAAATAAGCTTATCAAATTCATCATAGAAATTTTGAAAAAGACTTTCAACTGAAAAATCTTCTTCACAAAATATATTGAAAGCATTATGAAAACTTGCCAATGAGTTAATACTTGAAACTGGAAGAGATCTGCACCAGTCAAGGGATGCTCCCTTTAATGAGTGTCTGAAAAGCTTGATCTTGACATCCTCATGCACAATCCAACGTCCATGAATAAACTCATGAAAATATAGCAGATGTTCAGCCGGAACCTCCCAATCTTCGCCCTTAAACGTAGGAAGGATACCTTCCCATTCAGCTCTGCTAAGAATTGGGTTTGGAAAACCAATGACATCTGAAAAATCACAAAAAGAAAACCTTTGAGCCAGAATGGCTTCCATTCTTGGATCCAGTGTAGTCGCCTATTAATCTTTAGAAAGTGGAGTCGCCATGGTGAAAGATCTGCAGTCATGTATCTGTCCCCTTCCTGTTCACCATCAAGAAGTGGAACTGATCGTTGTCGTTCTCCCAAGGATAAATACTTTGTGTCTTCTTCCCCGGCAACAACGCCAAAAAATGTTAGTGCTAGAAGTTTCCCCTAGACTGCTATAGGGTCAAGCCTAGCCCATCTTCAGTTATTGCAATGATTTTATAAATAAGAATGTGTTTGGGTTTTGAAATAAGGGGCATGTGGTAGATGACGAGAGAAATAATAAGAGAAATAAGATAAAAGAAGATCAGTTAAAACACCATTGGGCATGGAGTCAAGTAAACATCCTATTGATCGGAGGTAATCAAATTGTATATCAGAGAAGACATTTATATGTAAATGGGTAGAAGAATATAGAATAAACGAGAAGTAGAACACCTCATCAAACTAAGATTCTCTTTGTCAAATGGATGCAACGGTACTTGAAACAAAACACACGGATGATAGGCAGTCACGGAAAAATCTTTACCGCTTGGGAATATATCATCCCTAAGCAGCCATTGATTCTCCATGTCTATAATTCATTCAAGTAAGAAAAAAGATAGAATGTAAAACAAGGAAAATGGAAAAACAATGTTTAGACAGGAAGATCACAATCAGATTAAACAAATGTCATATATCTCCAATGTCATAAACGATTCCTAAAATACAATACCTTGAGGTTTCTAATGACTCATATGGATGTTATTTCATCAATATCTTCTCAGCCTTACCCTCACAGGTCTTCCCTCCATTTTTTTTACAAATGATAAAATATATATCATATAGTTAACAAACTGTCTCTTATTTCTAGGAAGAAAAATTAATTAATAAACTAAATCTTGGAACAGAATTGCAAGGTGTCTCGAGTGTTGTAACTGGGGTCCCATCTCCTCAAATTTGCAATGATATTTTTAGTGATCTTCTGCCATCTGTAATCAATCACTGATAATTCACTCCCTTGAATTCTGGAACTACCTGCTAATTGTGTGCTTGAAAATCTGGAAAGTTTGGATATTTTGCCACCTGTTACATAGATGTTAGATTTGAAATCAAATTCCATTCATACTGTCCTCAAAATGGGATCGAATCCTTCACTCTGTCATTTTTTTCTAACTGTCTTCCAAGTGCCTCATTACCCCATAAATCATCATTTCTAAGACAAGTCTCATAGTTGGTTTTGATTGTTCCTGTAGATATATGTTAATCAAAGGTTCTAAATCATCTGGATTGGGCACTTTGACCCGTTTCTATATCATAATACATCACATATAAAGGTCTCCAGTTCTTTAGAGAGGCCTCTTTGACTTGTTTTCTTTGTAGAAGCTCTTCCATCTGTGAGGTAGATCGAGACTCATATACTAAAGAGAAACTTTTAGATTCTCCAACGCTAAAATAAACTTCATCTTGTGATAGAAAAACATGAGCACAGTAGCTTTCTTTATAAAGGGTCTGGTTTGCCAAAATTAATCTCTTCTAGTTCTTCTGTACTTCAAAGAAAAATTCTAAACCTGCCATAGCCATCTACTTATCTTTCGCATCATGTAAATCTGCAACATTTTATTCTTATAAACTTTGCATCCATTGGGTACAATGCTTGCACCTCATAGTTAACTCGGATAATGACCTCTAAGAGATGATGTTCATAAGCCCCGATTCATAATGAAACAATAATTTATTAACTGTGCAAATGTTATTTGCAAATTTGCATTTTGGCTCAAAGTCACCTTATGTGTGAACGTTGCTTTAGTATTGTGTTGGCATTATCTATTTAGGCCTGTGGAATTCACCATGACACCTGGGCGTTTTCTGTGTGAGCATTTGAGGTTTATTCATTGACTAGATCATGCGATTTGGCCCTTGGCGTCCAACTTCTACCTGCAAATGGACATTTGATATCTGGACTTACCATTTGGTATTTGAATATGTGGTTTTAGTGAGCTTTGCAATTGATGCTTGATTTGAATACTGTGTTGCGAATTGATGTAGGTGCTAACTCGTGTTTGTATGTAGGTACAGGTTCCAATCTCCTCTGAAACATAGAGCAATGTAAATCCCTTTTCTCATATAAACGATTTACATGATACATGAGATAATTTGTTAAATAAACTGGTCACGGTCGATTTTCTTGACAGCTAGAATCATATTCTGCGTTTCCATGAAGACCTGGGCTCGCCCCTGCTGTCTTGGATTTGTGTTCATTCGTGGGTTCTCTCCTCGTGGATTAATATAGGAACTTGTGCATTGGCTCTTGATGTGTAACAACAGGCATTGAACATCGTTGTTTTAAACCCTGCAACTTTCCAACAATTCAACACCTGCACAATCTTGACACTTATATCATCAATTGGGCACTTTGATAGCTCAATGTGTGGTGTGTCATATGAGTAGGGCCTATAATTAACTTAATTAAGAAAATCCCACATGCACTGGTACATACACAACTCATTCAATGAGATATATAGAGTATGGTCTTGGCGCTTGCCCTTGGTTTGGTGTTGAGTCATGGCTTGATATGTTGCTTATCATGAGAAATGGGCCTATGTATTAACTCGTGGCTTGTGTGTTTGTGTGGTAGATTGCAAGTAACTGGAGCTTGGGGCATTGGAGCTGAAGTTTGGCACGTTTCGGCGCTACAGGAATAACCCTATTCCCGCAACAAGAAAAAATTGAAATATTAATATCTAGATACTAACAGTTGGAAAACCCACTCGTCTCTTGGTCATAATCATTTATAAGATTACAAATTGGTCTGTGATCCCTGTTGTTGTGTCAGTATTTTCCAAGACAGTTTTCGTGTCATCAATATGTTCAAAGAGAATTTCAACCCGGAAAGCCTTCTATTGTGCCAGCCATGTCTGCAATCTTTAAGCCTTCTGTTACATCAGCCATCCCTCAATCAGTCCTGAATCACTTGATACTCTGATCTACATCAAATATTGTTACTTGTTTCGTGTCATTGATGTGGAATACATTAAGGCCCTCCTATGACAAGTCTTTTCATGTTGACTTCAACTCACTATCCAGGAATTAGACTTAGAAACCAATTGGTACCTTGGAACTTGCATGCCTCAATGGCAGGTTTCCTCATTTTCGACAATGGGCTTTCATTATTGACCCCTGATCGGGAGATTCCCCCGAGTGTTCGACTTCATCTCATTAACTCACATTCGTTGGATTTTACTAGAGTAACTTGGGATTCATTGACATTAATGGTGATTTTCATCACAATTGTTAACGATTCTCATCATTGACCGGTAATCAAGTGGTTTCTACCATGTTCGACTTTGACACATATATTCACATGGTTAGATTTGTACTATAGAGTGGTGGAGATCAAGACCCCATATCTTTTCTGACAGATTCAGGTTGCATTGGAGTATATTCATTTTGTACTATTGTATAGATCCACATTGTATGTCCGGTGGCTATGTTCAAATTTGAATCTTTAACACATAGATCCACAGTGTATTTTTAGGGGCTATGTTCAGATTTGAGTCATAATGGCATGGATCCATAGTGTATGTTTGGTGGCCATGACCTGTCTTACTTGACATGGATCTTCGCATGTCAACATTTATGCTCTGAGTCATTTCTATTCTGAGTATGGGAAAGCCTACCTCAGTGATGATATATTATTGTACTGTATTTCCTTGTTTGTTGGCAGGTTTCTAACCGATTGTTCCTTGTTCCCTACACACACTCGACAAAGTATTTCATCTATCACTATGTTCTACCTGCATACTTTGGGGGGATCTCTGTTACAAATTATTTTCATCATCCCTATGACTGTTAATTATGTAAACCTATATGTTGCCTTCAGAGGGGTCGGTGGCCTGAGTTCCTGAAGAAAGAAGGGAGAAGAACTTTTCCTAAGAAAAGAAGTTGCATTTCCCTTTGTAAAAAACCTATTAAAGAGGATTTTCGCATGTTGCACTATAGCTAGGGTGTGAAAATGCCTGATTTTCACAGGCTGCACCATAGCTAGGTCACGAAGTGTTCACAGGTTGTTATATAGGCAGGGTGCAAAAATTCTCATACGTGGGAAAAACGAGCATCTTCTCGATGCTTCTAGAAGGAGAAACTTCCATGGTGAGGTGGCATCCGAATGGTTTGGATCTTACTCGCTTTCATGATTTAGTGGGATCATCCTAACCTCCTCATCTTATCCTCTTCAACTTATAAAAGGAGAGAAGATCTCATGGAGAAGGTTAGCTTTTGATTTTGGAGCTTGGATTGGATTGAGATTTGGAGATTGTTAGCTTGGCTAGATGAACCACTTTGTCAAGATAGATTGTGAATATTATCAGATCGATGCTCTCATAATTCTTGGAGTGAAAGTGTGTGGGGAACGGAGGACAGTTGGAAGGGACCTTACGACATCAAGGCTACGGTTGTAATCTCTCTTTCACATTTAATATGATACACTAATATGATTCTTTCCTATAGAGCTTGTTGTGTTTTATTGTATGATTCCTTTATCACATACATAGGTTTATATTGAGTTTATGCTATTACTATCACTTTGGTTGGTTGTGTTCTTTTGCAATTTCATCATTGTATGAGCATTGGAATGGAGCTAGGATGGTTGTTATCACTGAAATTTCATCCTCACATGGAGACAAGAACTCAACATCGTCAAACAGTAATGAAGTCATTCATGGCCCTAAATTAATCTCACAGCATTCAAAAAAGGTCAAAAACTATACAAAATAGTGAAAAATTGAAGAGCGCTTTACAGAAGTTGGGCACGCGCGCACATGCACGGAACATGAATGTAGAGTGCGCGCATACGCGCACGATGCGCGGCTATTAGCGCAAAAATCCGTGCACCTGCTAAACGACGCATTTATGAATATGGTCGGCCTCCCAACCACTTATGGTTCAACTCCCAAGCTGATTTGACCTCCAAATCCAGGCTGGATCCGAATGGTGGGTTGGTCAAAGACCTAATAATGCCCTAAATGGCCTCTTTTCACACTACAAAGCAGTTACACAATAACCCAATGCAATGTTATACAAATCCATGAATGCACCTCATTTTCTCAAGGAATTCTAAGTAATGTTATGTTGCCTAGATTATTTTAAGGACTCTATCCTTGACAAGAACACATTGGCACCATTTCATTGAGCAATCCACCTCTCCATTGAGTGGATTTGCAAGGAGTTCTTTCACCACCATTTTCATTTTTCTTGTTGTAAGGAGAGCAAGCTTGTGAGGGTCCAAGAGCCTTCCCTTGGAGGAAGAAGGGACTCATAGTCCCCTTTTTTCTTGGTGCTTTGATTTCATCAATAGATCAGCCTAAAAGCATTGGTGATATTGGTCTTTTTGTTCTTGTTATCTCTATGTCCCTATGCTTATGATTTTAGTTTTTACTAGTTTAATTCTTGCTTATAGTTTTGTTTTTCTTTCTCTAACTCTTTCCTCTACAGCTGTCCTGCCCAGCAAGACCCAACTGGGCATGCAAGCACTTCTTATTTGCTCACCAAGGTGATGAAAAGGGGTGCAACAGATTGGCGACCATACTAGGGAAAGGTATCAAATTCCTACCACATTTGGGTTTATTTTTCTCTTCTTTTAGTTTGTTTAACTTGCAGGTGCACTAACCGGCCTAGGCCGACCTGCCAACCATCCAATTCAAGGGAGAATTGAGAGAAATCCATCCGGATTTTTCTTTTTCGGCCGCTTATCACAAGTGCGCAGGTATTTTACCCCATAGACGCACATTGGGCGCACATGCGCTTAAACGATGACCTTTCTCTGTGTGCATGCGCTTTCAGACTCATCTCTGTTCACGCGCCTGCGCCCTATGCGCCTCTGTCTACACTAGGGGCCGCGCATCTAAACAAAATTTCACATTGTAAGTTGTTGGGTTGTGGGGAAGGCTATTAGCTTTCTTAAAAATGATGTCAAGCATGCTCTAAAAACTACACCACACTTAGTCCCCTCATCATATAAAGGGGTTAGTCAAACACACATAGGCACTTAGGAGGATAAAATCAATTTCCCTTATTTTCTCTTTGCCACATGGATGGCTTGTTTTGACTTACAAGATAAGGTGGTAACCATTTTTAATCACATCTAACTTACATTGAGACTAGAAGCTGAATTGCAATCGCTTAGTATGTTCTTCTCTCGTGCCTTTAAGCGACCTTGAGAATTAGAACAAGATTGTGAAACAATTTCATCTCCCTTAACAAAGTTTAAAACCTTTAGGAGAGGAAAACGACCCTTATTGGGACCCCTCTTAGTTTTATTTTTCAAACACATCTTAATATTGTAATGGGCCCATACATGCCACATGTCACAAAGATAGGATAGTGTTTGAATTTCTGCTTTCTGAGATCAAAACACTAGGGAAGTTTAAAGGTTTGTAACGGGCCCATACATGCCCACATGTTCAATCTAGGATAGTTTCAAGCTTTTCTAGATTACATCACAATAGGGAGTTAAAGGATAGTAACGGAACCACATGTCCACATGCTAGCTTCCTAGGGATTTTGAATTACGCAAGGTTGTACCAAAGGCACTTAGTTAATTAGGTAATCAAACTCTTGTAAGGACCAAGCGAAGTCCACATGCAGCAAGGTGACATCTAATTCACTAAAAATTGGCACACTTTCACTCACACACAAAAGTCACTTATCACTCACATAGCTTCTTCTTGAAACGTGGAGGTCAAAGTAAGTTTCCTCCAAAGGGATTCCAAAAATACCCCATCTTTTCTTGACGAGACTATCCACTCCCATTTTTAACTCAACGAGGTTGTTTTGCACCCCCAACCTCCCAAAACAACTACATCTAAAATATTTCTAAAAACTCACTAAGTTTTCCTCCACAGGAGGTGCCAAAAGAAATTTTTTAGTCTAGGTAGGATTTCGGGGATAGGCATCCAAATAACTCCCCATTATC
>ML823836.1:80958-96971 GCA_009831015.1 Picea engelmannii
ACTACATCTAAAATATTTCTAAAAACTCACTAAGTTTTCCTCCACAGGAGGTGCCAAAAGAAATTTTTTAGTCTAGGTAGGATTTCGGGGATAGGCATCCAAATAACTCCCCATTATCTAGTTCTCACATTGTCAAAACATAGAGGTTGTCAAATAGGGAACTGAAAATCCTCCAAGTCAAGTGTTCCAATCACCATAAGGAAGGGAGATACCCCTGAAGGGTTGAAGGCCGAGGTCCAGTTGTTCTGTGCGTCCCCCCTTGAGGCACCCACCTCTTGGACGAGATCCAGCTCGTGACCCATTTCTTAGGCCGAAAATCTAAATGTCGCACTTTGACCGAGGTACCTAGTGACCAACTTTAGGACATCTACCCAGGTGGCAATTGTGGGCTGTAATTGCACCTTGATTGGATTTTGTGTGGCTATTGGGAAATATCGCCAGCTCTTTCGGGATATGCCCCCTTTACCCCTCATTATAACCAATTATTTCATCCTTCACTAGTTTCTCTTCCAGTGACTTCAGACCCCACTGTTGAGTACTATTGGAAGGTCTAGTGCTATTTGAGAGGAAGGATGTTACGTCTTCTAGGACACGAGCATTTGCTTTCTTTTGATTCCCCCACATGGACAAAACCCACTTACCCATATATATGCTTCTTTCTCATTTTATGTATGATGCAAATCTGATTACAGTTTGATTTGGATATATATATTGTGTCAACATTCAAAGCAAAGACTCTTGTTTTTATATTACTCTCACCACTTTTTGCACACATTCACATAGTTAGTCTAACATCATAGGGGAACCACAGAACCCCCGTCGTTCACGATGCTTGCTCAATCTCCCTCCTATCTTAGGGGGAGTATATGGCCATGTCCGCTCATCGACACCTCCTTCACACACTCCTGTGAGTGCTACTATCTTAGGATCATCTTTTCTTGGTTCTACATTACTCGGGTCAACTTCCCAAGGTCATCCGTTCACTCGCTCTCCTTTACAAGGAAGTGGGGGACCCACTTCCTCTCAAGGAGGGAGCACCAACCCACCTAGTCCCGATCAAGGGTCAGGTTCACAACACACTATGGCTGGAGCTAACCCTCCCACCCCACTACAGATGCCATATTTGGACTCTCTCAACATACTGGATCTCACCAAACTCACCAATGATCCTATATTGCATGAAGCCACATGGCCTGCAATGCCAACAAAAATTCCTTCAAACATACCAAAGTTTGAAGGAAAGGCAGGGGATGAACCCACCAACCATGTCATGACCTTTCATCTATGGTGCTCTTCCAATATAATTATGGATGATTCCATCAAACTACGATTATTTCAATGCACACTCACTGGCCCCTCAGCCAAATGGTATGTCGAAGAAAAATCAGGGTCCCACACGACCTTTGAGTCATTGGCCAAAGCATTCTTGACCTTCTTCCAATTACCCATCCGCCACGACAATGGTCTAGAACTACGATCTAACTTCAAACAACCCTCAGCCACACACATCTCTAACCACATTCATGAGTGGCGTAGGCGACGTAGTTTGTGTAAAGAAGAAACCACCAAGCAACAATGTCTCGACTGGTTTCTTAGATCACTTGTCTCTCTCCTTGGAAAGGATGTATCTTCCACCTTCCCTCAATCCAAAGAGGAAGCCATCAGTAAGGCCCAATAGTATGACCTCATCTATGCACAGTCCAGATACTTATACACGGTACTTCCTTATCTTCCAAAACCTGTGCCATTTGGCCAAGACAAATCAGGGATGTCTCACTCAGCAGACAGACTAATAGGTGCCACCACACGCCATAGCCCACAACCCCAACCACCACCGATGTATGGAACACCTCAATTCCTGTCGGCATATGGGGGCACTCCTTATTACCCCCCACCCCCTTATCAACAGCCATACCTTGTTGCTATACCTCCACCCATCAGTGGACCACCACCGACACCCCCCATACATCCACCTATTCCCACAAACAGTGGTACTCCCTCAACATCATCTTATAGTACTAGTGAAAGCACCACGCCTTCCTATGTACCTTATGGATCGGTACCACCACAAAATCCATACTTCCCATTTCCTGGTCCCCCACAACCCATAGCTCCCCCACATCCACATGCGGGGGCAAATTTTGTTCAACCTTCTGCTGCTCAACAATACCAAAGTTTTGAATAGTTGAATACAGCCAACCCAACTCATCCATCGAACAATGCCAAGAAGAAAGGATGGAATAGGAATAACAACAACCCAGGTCAGGGCGGGAATCAACCCCCACAGCACCAACCAACTGGGGGAAACCAGAACCAAGGGAACCAAAACCCCCAAGGGGGCAATAACAACAAACGCCAAGGGTGAAATAATGTTAAAACCATCTTCCCTAGTGCTATTTGCAGTGATTTTGGTCATTACACTCACCATTGCCCCCAGATCATTGATTTCAAATGATTGAAAGACTCGGGTAGTCTCCCCCATTCTCCTGCACAAACTACCCCTCAACAGGCACCACAACAATATGTGCAACAACCCCCTCATGCCGTGCTGCAAAATCCTATTCCACATGAAGGGGTGATAAACACCCACCAGGACACACAACATCCCCCACCTCAGGTGGGACAATACCACAACCCCAACAATCTAGCAGAGCGGACCATTCTCCTCACTAGTGAGGAAGAAATACTTCTGCAAATCCGTAATCGTCAGTATCATACACCCGCTGAGTCTACTCCCACCTCTCCAGAGACAAACCCTACACCGTCGGGACCCCCATTGTTGATCCCTCGCCCTTCTTCTGAACCACCACTACGCATCCCTCGCATCCCCTTGCGCAGGAATGTCCACAACCCACAGGCTAGGGTAGCTCATAATTATAGCTTGGTAGACGACTTAGTGCAATCCTCGACTGCCATGTCAGTCTTGGAAGTCCTCCAGACTTGTCCTACACAGCGGAAATCACTACTTTCCGCCTTGGGGGTCGTTGACCCTTCCGATACTCGACTCATCACCTTTGATCTTGATAGCAGAGAACCTCGTCTTCCCACCTTGATCGCCTTTCAAATACAAGTAAAAATTTGGAACATCACAGTTCATCGATGCATCATCGATGAAGGTGCATCTACTTGCATTATGTCCAAAATAGTATGGCAGAAACTTGGTTCCCCAGAACTCATACCCTTCGCCATCACATTACGAGCTTATGACGGACGACCATCCTCTCCTGAAGAGCTCTTTCAAAATGTCCCCGTTGAACTCGGGGGCAAGACTATTCTCATTGACATCAAAGTTATCGACGCCTCGCTCAATTATAATATCTTATTCGGTCGTAGCTACATGTACGCTATGAAGGCAGTGGCATATTCCGTCTTTCAGACAATGATGTTCCCCCACAATGGGAAGATCGTGACCATCGACCAAGTCTCACATTATGAGCCTAACCCATCTGCCAACCTCGATAACATTCTTCCTCTCATCCACACCAACCAATATGCATATCCACTCGTAGAGATGGGTCCTGGGATTTTCAAAGATCCATCCTTGTTAGGGACGTACCACGGAGAACCACCACTCCTTCATCCTGCTAATCAAGTATGCGTCATTTCCTCTAACGGAACTCACATAGAGGATGCTCTTCCTCCTCAGGAGGCTTCAGTCATTCTTGACGTCTCGATAGTCGCAGCACGACTCCCGTCAGAGCCTCCTGCACACTCGTCGACTTCAACAGTTCACGAATCCACATCCCCTCAAGGGAATAATCCCGGCTGGGAGACACTCCCCCAACCCCTCACCCAAATTCCCTTGTTTTACCCTCCCCCAGGTATTGAATCCTTTCAGGTAGCCGCAACGCTCACACTACCGAATATGGTGCTAGAAATCCCAGTTTGGTATTTACACCCACCAGAGATGGTCCCTCGACCATCCCTTCCCCCACAGGAAGGACTTCCCATGACAATTCTCGTCCTTACCCCCACCACCCCCCACTCACTAACCCCCTTGCTATAGCTGGGGGCAGGAGAAATAATAAAGAGCCCACCGCTCCACTTCCTCCATGCATCCCACTGCCTTGTGCACTATGTGAGAAAGAGGGCCACCAAACCAACAATTGTCCATCACTACCTGAATTACGGAATTTGATCCCTCCCAATCAAACTTTGACAACACCCGTCACAAGTGCTAGTCCCACCAATATTGCTAACCCTTCCAGTAGTAAAGGGTTGAGGACCAAATATGCTTGTGCTATCTGTTCAGAGTATGGCCATTACACTCATCATTGCCCAGCACTGCCACGCTTTCAACAGACATTGGTCACCGTGCGCCAGAACTTCCAGAACAACCCACGCCCTGCTACGTCCTCTTCATCAAATATCACTGACATTCGATATGTCACCACTTCATTCAATGAACATATGAGATTCCCTTGCTCTCTCTATGATTCACTAGCTCATTTTACATACCAGTGTCCTATGATCCTTGAATACAGGCAACGTCAATTGGCCCTGCTTCACCAACCTGCAGAGGCGATACTTGACATTACCTTGTCACTTGATGATCTTCATGTCATTTCTCCAGAGCCCAAGGCCCTCCCAACGCCTCCATGGTTCTTCAATGACGTCTCCGAGGATTTACCCCGCAACCCCCCCAACTCACCTTCTCATTCCCCTACAGACACTCTCCACCCAACCATCAAGGGTACCCCTCAGTACTTCAATATATGGTTTATGTCGAGTGAACCCTCCCCATCTCCTAGCATTGTTCTTCTTGCTTCTTCATCAGAGGGCAACCACACTATCACCGAGATCACTCCTCACGACCCCTTGTATTCCCGACGTTTCCAATGCGACGAGGAAATACTCGAAGAGCTAAATTGCCTAGACTCTCCCTGGGATGTGCTACATCACCGTGCACTCTTCTCTCCACAGGAAGCCCCCATGCCTCCTGACCAAAACCCCATTTTTACAATCGAAACCAAATACTTTATCCCATCCGGGCCTATCGATTGGTTCAACAATCCCATTCCTGCCCCTGATGCATTTGAAGAAGGAAACATGGCCAACATTTCCCCCACCATCAAAATCGACATTTCCATTAAAAATGGCATCGTCGAAGAAATCACCATCGGAGCTGCTTGCACTCCTCAGGAAATTGCCGCATATAAAGCCCTCTTCCAGGAATACAGGGATATTTTCGCCTGGTCATACATGGAAATTCCTGGCCTCGATCCCTCTATTGTCGAACATCACATCGACACCTGGCCCGAAATCACACCATTTCGCCAAAAACAACGACCACTACACCCATCCAAAGCCACGACTATCAAAGCTGAAATTGACAAATTACGCGTTGTCGAGTTTATCTACCCCATCGCTTATACTTCATGGGTTTCCAACCCCGTACCCGTCGACAAAAAACATGGCACTATCCGCGTTTTCATAGACTTTCACGATCTCAATAACACATGTCCCAAAGACAACTTTCCAACACCTTTTATCGATCAAATTATCGACGACTGCGCCGACCACGAGGCTCTCTCCTTTATGGATGGATTCTCTGGCTATAACCAAATTCAAATCCACCTAGCCGATCAATATAAAACCGCATTCACTACCTCGTGGGGTACCTTTGCATATCGTGTCATGCCTTTCATCTTAAAAAACTCCGGCACAACTTTCCAGCGGGCAATGACATACATTTTCTATGATCTGGATAAAATCATCCTTGCCTACTTGGACGACCTCACAGCTCGATCCAAAAAATGCACCCAAAATCTCGATGATTTACGAATCATCTTTCAACGGTGTCGTCAGTAAAACATCCGCTTGAATCCCCTCAAGTGTGTGTTCTACGTCACACCAGGGCACCTCCTCGGCTTTATTGTTTCCCAAAGTAGTATTACCATGGACCCCCTCAAAGTCCAAGCTATCACCGAAATTCCACCTCCCCGGAATTTACGACAACTTCAGAGTCTTCAGGGAAAAGCTAACTTTCTTCGACGCTTTGTCCCAGATTACGCCATACGCGCACATGGTTTCCTTTGCTTACTATGTCACGACATCCCTTTTCACTGGGACGATCATGCCCAATAGTCATTTGACGATCTTAAAGCATCACTTTCAAATTCACCTTTAATTAGTGCACCTGACTATAATCGCGACTACATCGTCTACATATCAGCATCAGCTGTATCAGTAGCCGGCATCCTCATCCATCTCGGAGATGAAAATCGTGAACACATCATTTACTACGTTAGTAAGAACCTCTCAGGACCACCCTTGAAGTATAAACATGAAGAGAAACTTGCTCTTTCAGTTGTCCTTGTAGTCCAGAAACTGCGCCATTACATTCTGCTTCGCACCACAAAGGTCGTCGCAAATTCCAACCCTATGTAGTACTTGCTCAGTCGTTGAAAAGATAACGGAAAATTCGCTCGATGGATCATTATCCTTCAAGAATACGACCTCGATTTCTCAACACCTAAGAGTAAGAAGGCCCTCGTTCTCTCCGAACTTGTCACGGCCATCCCCTCTGACACCACCAGTGCCCCCGTCAACACTGACTTTCTTGACGAACATCTCTTTTACATCACTTCAGATGATCCTTTGTACGGCGACCTTCTCGTCTACCTCCGAACTCAAAAGTTCGATAACCACCTTTCACGAGATGATCATCGACGTATTTTCCATCAGGCCCCCCGCTATCTCCTCATCGGAGACATCCTATACCGGCGGGGCGTCGACACCATTCTCCATCGATGCCTGACTATTGATGAGGCCGAAAGATTCTTAAACGACTGCCACAACGGCGCATGTGGGGGCCATCTTTCAGGTATATCCATAGCTCAAAATATTGTCCGAGCCAGTTACTTTTGGCCTACCTTATTTCATGATTTCATTCATGCCATGAAACGATGTGAGCAATGTCAGCTCTATGCCAACAAAGCTCGAGCTCTCCCCGCTCTTCTCCACCCTGTCATTACAGCCGGCCCTTTTTGAAAATGGGGCATCGACTTTATGACTTGCAACCCACCCTCCAGCAATGGTCACAAATACATCATTGTCATCATTGACTACTTCACCAAATGGGCCAAAGCTATGCCCACTTTCAATAATATCGTTGACACTGCAGCGCGTTTTTTCTTTAACCACGTCATATCTCGCTTTGGAGCACCCCTCCAACTCATTTCCGACGATGGGAAACACTTTGAGAATGAGATCTTCATCGAACTCTCCTCGCAGTTAGGCTTCTCTCATGAGTTTTCCTCACCATATTACCCTCAGTCAAACGGACAGGTCGAGGCAGTGAAAAAAGTCCTCAAGACCATGTTACAGCGCACGGTTAATAAACATAAAACCAATTGGCATCATATGTTCAGAGATGATTTTAAGGATGGAAATTTATTTTAAAATGTAGAAACCTTGGCAAATCTTACTAATCCTTCATATGCCAACTATAAATGTTTGGCGATATTTTTGTAAAATTATTCAAATTTCTAAGGATTTTATATAGTTTTTTATAAAATTTTGGCGATTTTTAAGGTAAAATAATTTTATCCTATAAAATTTGGGCGAATCATTTTTAAAATAGGGAATCTCATTTTTGGAAAAACCATGGAAAATTAGCCCATGAGAGAAATTTATCCCCTAAAATCATCCATGCATATGTTATTTTCCACGCTATGGGCTTATCGAATAACAGTGAAAACCACTACTGGTTTCACACCATTCCATTTAGTCCATGGGGTCGAGGAAACTCTTCCCATCGAGTGCGAAATTCCCACCTTACACACCGCAATTGAGCTATTACCTGACACTTCTCCAATGGTGCAGCGCTTGGTGAACTTGGAGTCTCTGGATGAATATCGTCGATCTTCCTTACAGAACAACGAGGTAGCTAAAAAATGATCCAAAGCTACCTTTGATCGCCATGTCACCCTTCAATCATTCCCCGAAGGTGACCTCGTCTTGGCTTATGATATCGCTCATGATACCTTTGGCCACGACAAATTCGAATCACTTTGGCATGGCCCTTACATCATCCCACATTGCCTCACCAAAGGCGCATACATCTTGGCCTCCCCCGAAGGCCTCTCTCTCAAGGAACCCGTCAATGGGTTGTATCTCAAGAAATTTTATGCTTAGACGTAGTCATCTTACTTTAGGTTTTTTCTTTCTTCTAGCGTTTTTAATATTTTTTCTCCTCCCCTCTCAACTAAACTATCCTTTGTGCTATTGACAGATGCTTCCTCCACTAGCCTACCATATTGGTTACGCCGACGATGCCAGCCCTTGGACACAAAATCTCGCTTCGGCTGCTTGGGCTCTGTACACCCCCTCACATGAAATGCTACATTCCAGTGGTATATGTTTGGGTTCAGCAACCAACAACCAAGCCGAATACACTACTGTCATTGGCCTCCTGGCCGACGCCCAACATCATCATATTCCTCACCTTAGCGTCTTCCTCGACTCTCAACTAGTCGTTCTCCAGCTCAACAATGTATACCGTGTACGCGATCCGTGCCTCTTTCGCAAATACCTGCAGGTTAGGTTGTTATCTCGACATTTTGATTCCATTACATTTACACACATTCCAAGACAATTGAATCAAACAACAGATCAAATAGCTAACATGGTGTTAGATTGGCATATATCACATCAAGCTACACATACATAAACATCTCACAAATCCTGTCACAGCATATATATAGCATAGACATCATCAAAATCATCAGCAAAAACCACATGTAGACACCATATGAATCTCAAAAAATGTATACTCATGTATAAATAAAAGCCCATCAGGCCACCTGAATGTTTACATACAAAAATACATATATCCGCAGGCCAATACAACACCTCGGTACAAAAAATGGGATCACCAGCCTATATACAACAAAAACAAAATATACATCAAGCACCACTCATGGTGCCTCTATCGCCCCACCACCTGCTCCTCCCTCAGGCGGTGGCGGCCCACCACCACCTTCCCCAGGCGGTGGTGGTCCACCCACAGGACCCTCCTACCCCGGCGGCAGGCGTCCACTCGTCATAGCAGCCAGCACTGTTGCTCGCCACACTATGGACCGCCATGGTGGCGGTACCCCCACACACTGCTCCAGGAAACTCTCATCCTAGATGCATGTCCACATGCCCTCTGGCACATCCTGTAAAACCACCTCCAGACGATGGCGTACATCATCATAATCCACTTTGGCCTTTCCGGAGGAACATGTGATGGCCCCGCATTAGGGTCATCGAACCGATGCCTCCTCGCTGCCCTCTCTGGCTCAGCTGGTGTTACACATTATTTTCGTCATCCCTATTATCGTTAATGATGTAAACCTATCTGTTTCCTTTAGAGGGGTCAGTGGCCTGAGTTCCTGGAGAGAGAAGGGAGAAGAACTTTTCCTAAGAAAAGAAGTTGCTTTTTCCTATGTAAAAACCTTATAAAAAGGGATGTTCGCAGGTTGCTATATAGGCAGGGTGCAAGAATGACCAATTCTTGCAGGTTGCACTATAGCCAGGGTGCGAACAGTTCACAGGTTGCACTATAGCTAGGGTGTGAGAATGCTAGCACGTGGGAAAAATGAGCGTTTTCTCTAATCTTCTAGAAGGAGAAGCTTCTATGGTGAGGTGGCATCCGAATGGTTTGGATCTTACTCGCTTTCATGATTTAGTGGGATCATCCTAACCTCCTCACCTTATCCTCTTCAACTTATAAAAGGAGAGGATCTCTCATGGAGAAGGGGTTCTTTGGCTTGGAATTATTGGCTTGGCTAGAGTGGCTTTGAGATTTTCTTTGTCAAGATAGATTGTGAGTAGCTATCAGATCTATGGTTTCAGAATCCTTGGAGCAAGAAGTGTGTGGGGAACGAAGGACAGTTGGAAGGGACCTTATGACATCAAGGCAACGGTTGTAATCTCTCTTTCACATTTAATATGATAGAGTAATATGTTTCTTTCCCATAAAGTTAGATTTACTTTATTACATAATTACTTGATCATATGTATAGATTAGCTATTGAATATATTATATATTATTTTCTTTCACTTTGGTTGGTTTGTGTTGTTTTGATCTTGACTGCATGAGAACGCTGGAGTGAAGCAGGAGCAAAAAATATTAAGGAAAGTGTTCACAAGGTATGTCCATAATCCTTATCTCTTAGTTCATTCAATAGGCTAGATCTAGGGAAAGTGTATTATTCTGTCATGTTTTGTTCTAGATCCAGGTGGATCTAGGGAGATCGGTTCGTGTCTGCACTCACGGATTAATCCTAAAACAAAATTGGCGACTCCACTAGGGATCAGATTGTTTCCTAGTTAGTCTAGTTTCCCTTGCTTTGATTGCTTGATTTATGGTCTCTGAGTCTGTGGGAGATCCATCAAGACTCTCTGGATCTGAGAGTTCTCTCCGAAATTTTGCCCTTTTTCAAATTTTTCTTTTTTACAGGCATTCTCACACTGTACCCTTTAGTGGCCTGCGAGAACCACTTGGGTTCACACCCTGGTGTTCAGTCCAGTGCGAACACCTCGCAGTCAACCCATGTCTAGCCTGCAAGAATACCTAATTATCCCACTGTAATATATTGCTAGCCTGCGAACTTGTTTGTGAAATTTTTTGGATTGGCTCTTGTCATTTTTTTATGCCCAGTTTTGCTTTGAACAACTGGTTTGAAATTTTGGAGCCTATATTGATCTGTTTACAGTCTTCTTGACATTCTTTGAGTTGCTTTTAGCCACTTTTGCTTTGATTGGTTTTGAAGGATTAGTCTCTTGCTTTGAGTGTCTTTAAATTACAAAGCGTGTGTTTTCTTTAGAATTGTTTAGGGAAAGATCAGATTTCTTCTGAATAGTTCGCTTTAAAAGAAAACTTTTAGTTTGGGTTTCTTTGTTTTAAGAAAGTTCATTATTGATTTTAGTGAAATTTTTGAAACAAAAAGATTTAATTTCTTGCTTTATATTAGATTGGGGGCATCCTTGCATTTGAAGTAGCGAAATTGCATGATTGATATTGATGAGTTTAATATATTTTGGGACATTATGCATATGGGAATAATAAATGTTTTCTCCTTCTCATAGCATAGATTTCATTGAAATGAAAGGATTGCATCTTCATATCTTTGCATAATTTTTGAGTCGGTCAAAACACCATATTGTCCACGCCATCTTCCTTTTGAGTAACAACGGCCATAAAATAAAGCACTTATAAAAATTGAATTAGACATTTTTATCTTTTCTGGTAGAAAACCTACATTAGATTAGTGGTAGGGCTTTGGAATAGGTGTGAAAGATAACTTTCCAAAGATGCAAACAAACATTGCATCTTGATTTAGGGAGTGTTAAATTCCATTTGCAACATATCTTCCTGGGAAGCCCTTCTAACACAAGGGTCAAGCACTAGGTTGCATTGGTGTTGGCAGAGTTACTCACCCTGCTTTGTTGACATCAGTGTCAAGATTGCACGTATTACGGGGATCACTCAGAGGTATACCCACAATTATGAGTGGAATCCTTTGAGTTGATTTTGGGATAGATACCCTGCCCTTGCGTGTGGATCGGACTGATGACTGTTCCCCCAGGATTTATTGTTGTTGGTGGTAACCTTAGTGACCTATCTCTCTAGGTTATTTACACGAGGTGACTGTGGAGGGGCAAGTCTTCACGGTACCTGGAATCGACATTGGCCAAACTCACTCTGGCTCCTTGGAGGGTATACCCACGATTATGTGTGGGAGCTTGCACCAGGGTGTAAGTCCATTAAGTAGGTTGTCAACGTAACTTTTCCTCCCGCTCTATCTCAGCCCCTTCTTACTTTGTTCCCGCGACGTTGGATTTCATCACCAACTAGTGCATTCATTGTGAGAAGGTTTTGTTTGTTTGCTTGCTTCCTAGATTTTTAGCGTGTGCTGTTTGTTTTCCCTAGTGGACTCTAGATTGGATTTTTTGTTTTTCATGGCATCAGTTCCCGAAATGATCAATGAAGGAACCTCTACTCCAGGGGAACATTTTGTTTTTCCTTCTTATGGAAACATTGGTCCTCCTCACATCGCTACTTTGAGCCTTCTAGGTCTCACAATTGGATTGTCGGTGTGGTTATTTTCCACTCAAGTAATCCCAAATGCAGCAAGTGCTTCGGTCGTAAGTACTTCCCCCCAAGAGCATCAACCTCATGTTGATCCTTCACCCTCCTCACCAGTAAGGTCTTCTTCGCCTTCTTCACTTGCAAGGTCGCCTTCCGTTTCATCTTCTTCGTCAAGTGAAAGTTCTGAACCTAGTAACTCAGTGAATAAGAAGAAGAAGAAAAGGAAGAATAAGAAGAAGAAAATTAAGCAAGGAGCAAAACCTCCAACCACTGTCAAACATGTTGGAAAAAAACCAGTTACTGTCACTCGTGCTGGGAGTATTGATGATGTCAAGATCGCCCAAACAACTCGTAAGCCCAAGTACCCTTGCAGGCTTTGTAAGGGTAGCCATCTTCTTAAGGATTACCCTGGTCTATCCAAGGTTATAGAAGCATGGTCTACACATCCTCGCCAACCCATGTCGTTAGCCTCTGAACAACATGCTGATGACCCCCCATCAACCAGTCACGATACTGTTGGGAAGAAGAAAAGTAGATTCAAGTTCCTGTGCATGTTATGCAAAGGAAGTCATCTCACTCACCTTTTCCCTTGTATGGACGAAGCCTCGAAATTACTGGAAGACATGACTTTTTCGCAACCTCAACTTCCAGCCGCTTATCGCAAGCTTTCTCTCAACCCACCTGTAGTTGATGGAATGATCACTCTGGTCCCTTCACCAGTCAATCCGGTTGATCATGTCGTCAATCTGGTCACATCTTTGGATGAACCAGCAGACCAAGTGGTTGATCCGATCCCATCCTCAGTCAACCCCACTCTTCCGTTAGAGAGTGAAACCCAAGCGATCGATCCGTTTCCACCTATTGACCCCATTCTCACCTTGGAGAATGAAACCCAAGTGGTCGATCTGATCTCTCCATTGGTTGATCCTACTCTTCCGCTCGAGAGTAAACCCAATACTGCCCATGTTTTTCTCGTTGATACAGAATCGGTCGTGTCAGGGGGTATTCCTCCTTCTCCCGTAGGACCTCCTCCAAGTAATGATGCCATCCGTTTTGATTGGGATGTACTAACTGGACCTCGTCTTCCCTCTTACCTTCCTTTCCAGATTACAGTACAGGTTTGTGGTCGGGATGTTACCAAAACGTTGATAAATGAAGGTTCGTCTGTTAGTATTTTGTCCTCTATTGCTTGGCAAGCGTTGGGTTGTCCTCCACTTGCGCCGGTTACGCAGAATTTGTTAGCTTTTAATAGAAGAACTAGTCAACCTTTAGGGACCCTTCCTCAGTTTCCTGTAACTTTGGGAGGGAAAACTGTCTTTATTGACGTCATGGTAGTCCAAGATTCCTTGGATTTCTCTTTACTCCTTAGGCGAGATTATGTCTATGCCATGAAATCTATTGTCTCTACTCTTTTTCGTGTGATATATTTTCCTTATGATGGACGAATTGTGACTGTTGATCAACTTTCATTCATTGACCCCGCCTGGATTCCCTCCCTGAATGGTTCTTGTATGCAGACAGTATCGCCCCCGCCCCATGTTAATTATGTGGCATTGTCGCCCATGGCTTCAACTTCTGATGACTTAGATCCAGTAGTTGACATGGTGATCTCTTCGATATGGTTGTTAGATCCTGATCTCTTTACTCCTGTCGTGACCCTCGACATGGTGTCCTTCCAGAGTGTGTTTCTTCCTTCCAGTGAAGACCTCTTGGAAGCCATGAACCACTTTTTGTCCCTTGACATGGTGTCATTATGGAGCATTGTCCTCTTGGAATCCATGATCAAGAAGAGAGGTTTCGAGGATAGTTTTTGCGTCTTTGCGGCAACCTCGTTAAAAAATGAAACAGAGGTTTCGAGGATAGTTTTTGCGTCTCTGCGGAAACCTCCTTAAAAAATGAAAAAGAGGTTTCGAGGATAGTTTTTGTGTCTCTGAGGAAACCTCGTTAAAAAATGAAATAGAGGTCTTTGAGCATAGTTTTCTTATTTCAAGCTCGTTAAAAAATGAAACTACTTAAGGATAGTTTTTCCGTCTCTGTGGCAACCTCGTTAAAAAATGAAATAGAGGTTACGAGCATAGTTCTTGTTTCTATGTCAAGCTCATTAAAAAATGAAATAGTTTTCCCCCTCTCTATTTGATTCAAGTCCTTCGTCTAGTATTTGAAGCTTCATTTCATTCTCCTTTGCAGTTGGATGAAATGAAGCTTGGGGGGCATTTTGCCTCAGCCTATGGACTTCATGCTAAAGCTAAGCCGCTAGTTTCTTAAGCTGGGGGCTAAGTACCGACCATCCATGTGTTTTGCGTTGGGGAGTTGCAAGCATAGTTTTCTATGGTTCAAGCTTGTGTAAAAATGAAACCACTTACCTCAAGCATAGTTTCCTCTGGTTCAAGCTTGCGTAAAAATGAAACCAGGTCCAAGCATAGTTTTGTTTAGTTTTTAAGCTTGTGTAAAAAATAAAATCTATCTCAAGCATAGTTTTGTTTTGTTTTAAAGCTTGCGTAAAAATGAAAACAATCCCGAGCTTAGTCTTTGTTCTTTCTCATGCTCGTTAATACATGAGAATAAGTTATCGAGCTTAGTCTTTGTTCTTTATCGTGCTCGTAAATCAATGAGAATGTAACCGAGTATACTTTTATCAGTTTTCCGGGCTTGCTGTGGTTATACGAAAAAGGAACCCCCTGGAGTTCTCTTTAATCTCTTTTCAGACTCTCTAAACATGAAAAGATTGCCGAGCGATCTTGCTATTTTCACGCTCGCTAAAGTATTTGAAGTACACGTCCTTCGAGCGATAGTTTAACCCTTTTTCGGTATCTTTGGACTACTGTACGAAAAAGGAACTGAGAGAGTTCTCTTTTAAGTGTTTTTCCAAACTCTATAATCTTGAAAAGCCTTCGAGTTTACTATCTCTGGACTCGTTAAACAAACATTGACAGACTTGTGATGGGACCGAACCACTCCTTCCTAGGGTTCATTAAACATACTCCGAAGGATAAGCTTAAATCAACAAGCATATGTGATCCTCTTCAAGCTTGCGTAAAAATAATGAGGTACTTGCCAGAAATGGTGGGGGAAAAATTGGGAAAGAAATGTATCTAAACCTGTATTCTATGGAAGAGTCGCTTTTGAACATGACACCCTTTTACTCACCTTGTGTCTAGGTTGGAAAATCCACTTGTCTCTTGATCATACTCCTATAAGATTACAAATTGGTCTGTGATCCCTATTTTTTAGTCAGTCTTTCCAAGACAATTGTCGTGTCGTCAATATGTTCAAAAAGATGTTCAACCCGAGAAGCCTTCTATTGTGTCGGCCATTCCTGCAGTCTTTAATCCTTCTATTGTGTCGGCCATCCCTGAGTCAGTCCTGAATCACTTGTTACTTTGATCTACATCAAATCTTGTTGCTTGTTTCATGTCATTGATGTGGGATACATTAAGGCCCTCCTGTGACGAGTCTTTTACTGTCGACTTCAACTCATTATCCAGGAATTAGACTTAGAAAATAATTGGTACCTTGGAACTTGCATGCCTCAATGGCAGGTTTCCTCACTTTCGACAGTGCGTTTTCATAATTGACCCCTGATTGGAAGATTTCGTCGAGTGTTCGACTTCAGCTCATTTATTCACATTTGTTGGATTGTACTAGTGTACCTTGGGAGTCATTGACATTAATGGTGATTTCCCTCGCACTTTTTAATGGTATACACTAATGATCAGTAATCAAGTGGTTTCTACCATGTTCTACTTCAACACATGTATTCACATGGTTAGATTCGTACTATGGAGTGGTGGAGATGAAGACCCTAGATATTTTCTGACAGATCCAGGTTGCGTTGGAGTATATTCAGTGTACTATTGCATAGATCCACATTGTATGTCTGGTGGCTATGTTCAAATTTGAGTCTTTAACACATAGATCCACAGTGTATTTT
>ML823836.1:97021-107410 GCA_009831015.1 Picea engelmannii
TTGGGGGGCTCTCTGTTACACATTATTTTCATCATCCCTATGATCGTTAATGATGTAAACCTATATGTTGCCTTCAGAGGGGTCAGTGGCCTGAGTTCCTGAAGAGAGAAGGGAGAAGAACTTTTCCTGAGAAAAGAAGTTGCTTTTTCCTATGTAAAAACCTTATAAAAAGGCATGTTCGCAGGTTTCTATATAGGCAGGGTGCGAGAATGACCAATTCTCGTAGGTTACACTATAGCCAGGGTGCGAACAGTTCACAAGTTGCACTATAGCTAGGGTGCGAGAATGCCAACACGTGGGAAAAACGAGTGTTTTCTCGAATCTTCTAGAAGGATAAGCTTCTATGGTGAGGTGGCATCCAAATGGTTTGGATCTTACTCGCTTTCATGATTTAGTGGGATCATCCTAACCTCCTCACCTTATCCTCTTCAACTTATAAAAGGAGAGGATCTCTCATGGAGAAGGGGTTCTTTGGCTTGGAATTATTGGCTTGGTTAGAGTGGCTTTGAGATTTTCTTTGTCAAGATAGATTGTGAGTAGCTATCAGATCTATGGTTTCAGAATCCTTGGAGCAAGAAGTGTGTGGGGAACGAAGAACAGTTGGAAGGGACCTTGCGACATCAAGGCAACGGTTGTAATCTCTCTTTCACATTTAATATGATAGAGTAATATGTTTCTTTCCCATAAAGTTAGATTTACTTTATTACATAACTCCTTGATCATATGTATAGATTAGCTATTGAATATATTATATATTATTTTCTTTCACTTTGGTTGGTTTGTGTTGTTTTGATCTTGACTGCACGAGAATGCTGGAGTGAAGCAGGAGCAACAAATATTAAGGAAATCGTTCACAAGGTATGTCCATAATCCTTATCTCTTAGTTCATTCAATAGGCTAGATCTACGGAAAGTGTATTATTCTGTCATGTTTTGTTCTAGATCCAGGTGGATCTAGGGAGATCGGTTCGTGTCCGCACTTATGGATTAATCCTAAAATAGCTGGTCACCCCGCGACATCCTCCTGCGGACGTCTCTCTCCCTGCGGTCGCCTCTCCGGCTCTCGACGAGCCGACGCTCTCTGCATCTCCACCTCGCGCTCGCGAGCTGCCACATATGCACATGCAAAAAATAACAACAACAGATAGTATCAGCATCTATATCATATACGTATGGACTGATATCTCAAAAAACAACATAAAACATGCACAATACTAAACATACCTCGGTGGTCAAACACCTCCCCTAGAGGTAGCACCATGTCTGGGTCACCCCAGAAGTCCACCCCAGCATAGGGGTACCAAAGTACTACCTACGGCATCTGCCACCATATCCATGCCACCTCTGCCGAAAATAAGTGGCCACCTTCGCCACCACCGTGACGAAGAAAAACTATCGACCACCACCTCAACTACGGCTCACGCACCCCCAGCATCTCTAGTAAAACCCTCGGGCGCAACATCGGCACCCTCTCTAGAAACCAGGCCACTAGGATGGACCCGAAAGCAAACTCTCCTCCACTAGTGGACCGACAGTGGTCCAACTGTGCCACCATCCTAGCATGAAGCGTCAGCCCCCAAGAGAAATGCTCACTGGCCAACACTCTCTCCAGCACCAACAGTTGGCCACCACTAATCCGTTGGGTCACAAGTGACCCATATATCCGAAAAATCATCTCCGCTATACAGCGATGTGCCAGGGAGTCTATCGCCCTGATACTCACCACAGTCCCCGACATGAAGTGTCGACCTGAGCAATATCTCTGGCCAATATCGGCCAACAAAATGGTCTTGGACAACACCGGCTCCGCCGGTAGGGGCGTTCCCTGAAAGGGGAGCCCAGTCAAGAAATAAATATCCTCCACTGTCGTGATGGGGATCTGCTCTCCTCGTACGAGGAAGCAATGCAGCTCCGGACTCCACATCTGGATCAGGAACTGCAACAGATACTCATGTGCCCATATCAACAGGCACTCAAAGAACTTTAGCAACCCACGGGTTGCTAAAGTCGCACACACACCAGGTCCCTCAATGGCCACGGCATCTCGCAACTGCGCCTTGTCTCGCTCTCGCCACTGCACTGGCATCGTCACTACGGTCCACCTTCAGACAACACAGAGACCTATATCAGCTCATGCAACCATCAACAGCATCAAAAAGACTTGTTTTTTACCCTTCAACCTTGCCTCCTAGGCACGATTTTTGCTACACACAGGTGCGCACACATGTGCGCCTGTTCATTACACAGGCGCGCACATATGCACGCCTGTTCATTACACAGGTGCGCATCTATGCGCGCCTGTGCACTGCACAGGTGTGCATCAGTGCGCACCTGTTTGCTTCACAGGCGTGCTCCTATGCGCACCTGTTTACCATACAAACACGCACAGGTGCGCGCCTATCAAACCCACAGGCGCGCACTAATGCACGCCTGTTCAACTCACAGGCACGCCCTTCGGGCGCACCTTAAATTCTCCCTATCGCACACCCATGCGCGCATATCTAGTGGACAGGCGTGCACGTATGCCTACCTATCACCCGATCGCCCACGCATGTGGGGCCCAGACCCCCTAAAACCCTCTGTACGACCCTCCGTACAGCCCCTGCCCAAAGATTGAAAACCTATTTCTATGCAGGATGATCAGACCACTAACCTGATACTCGCAAATCGTCGATCGGATGCCTCGTCCTCCCCGAATCTCTAAATCTCCTCTAAAAACTGCTCGTCCAGTCACTATTGCAGCAAGTACAAATGAGGTGGCAATGTGGGCCCTACATCTATATATAGGCCTTTTTCCAAACTTCCACTCACCATTTCGGGATCCCAAGGTGTCCATTTTTCAAACCATCTTCAGCCACGGGATCAGCATCCCGTCACCTACATTACAACAGTCCCTGGGTTTCTTTTCATCCTGAGCCCCCGGGGCACCTTTTTCTCATATCATGGTCAGGTACGCACACGCATAGTCACATTTATCAAATACATGCTCATATCTTTGATTCTCTTTAGATATTGTTCACTTTGGGTATTTGGTTTTTCTGTGTGCAGGTACTTGCTCATCATCCATCGGCATCACCCCTTCAGGTATATACTCAGCACTGGCATGTAGTCTTTCCCGCTGTATTGCATTTACATTTCCAGTCACACCCTCTGATATTGGCCTCTAGGATCCCCATTCCTGGATCTGCAGTACCCACGCCTCCATTTGCATGTTCGGTACTGTTACCCGGTAGCATTCTTACCCACATGAGTTGTCTCATTCATAACACCTTTTGCCACTTTTTGACACTCATGTTGTGTTTCATTACCCTTTAGGGATGGGAGTCCCGATAGTCTTTCATCATGATGTGCATCAGCCACATCCTCTTTCTCCTCATTTTGCTAGCTTTCCCACACAGACTCCCAGATTATCTCTTTACGGTTCTTTTTTTTTTTTTTTACCTGCACCTCTGCAGTATCATGAACCCTCCATTTCATCCACAATCAGTTTGCCCATCTGCGAACCTACCTTCAATTCACCTACCTCATACAGAAACTCACAAATGGGGCCCCCACCCTTCATTAGTATTCCAAGCACATTATGCCCTACGTGGGCCACCCATATCACACTGGGGCACCCGTTTCTGTATTTGTACATTTCTCCCCAATTATTCGTTATTTATTGTACAAACATCTTTATTTCCAGTCATTACATTTTCTTTTGTCGTCACCATTGGTGACTTTCTTCATTTTGGCCACATGAAACCCATGTCACCCTTGGTTGGAGCATTACTTATCATCTACCCTTGCCGACATCATCCATATCTTCAGAGTACTCCGCAGGTCACTTACCTCTACCCTCTGAATTTGTTCACCTTGTCCCGCCTCTGGCACAACTTATCACCGGTCTTGTCGTCCCCCTGACACTTGACCTTGTTACACGGTTGTGGCCACTCTTTATATATCATACATCCTCCAACCAAATGCAGTCTTGAGTCTTCCCACTTGTTGACTTCGTCCATGTACCTCTGCCATTTCCTCACCTCAGTAGATTCCATGAAGCCCTTTGCTTCTCAAAGTCACATTCCCCTTTTGTCGACATCAGCACAATTTTACGGAAGGGCGGCAATATCTTGATTCTCATTCTCCATTCAATGAGCGATCTCGGATGGCACAGGGTGAAACACCATTGCTCCCTGCTGTCGTTGGCCCCCATAACATTCGACGCCAACACTTTCTCATGTTATGGTGGGTCTTACTTTGCGACTATTACAGTTATTTCTATCATTTGTGGAAGACCTCTGAACTTGGTAGGGCCATCAATGCCCGCATCATCGCTGGTACTTATTACCGCGATTATTGCCTATTATTCAGAGTATGTTCCTTTGCAGAATTGTCTTCTGCCTTTATCATCACTGCCCTCGAAGGCGCTGCATTTGTCTACACCAACACTTCAGTCACCTTTTTTCTAGAGTTACATGACACGAGCATGGGGCATGCCTACCTCGTTTGTACACAGTTTTCTATTTTTATGCACCTTATGGAAGATCCGATCCTACCAGTTCCTTTTTTCTCCAATGGATCGCTCTGCACGATCCCACTATTTGCTCTATCTTACAACAACATTCTCAGTAGAAGAAACATTGATGGATTTTGGCTATACGTATGTTCCTAACCTCATCCATCAGGGGGCATCTGTTATCACTGAAATTTCATCCGCACATGGTGACAAGAACTGAGCATCGTCAAACAGTAATGAAGTCATTCATGGCCCTGAATTAATTTCACAGCATTCAGAAAAGGTCAAAAACTATACAAAATAGTGAAAAATTGAAGAGCTCTTTACAGAAGTTGGGCGCACACGCACATGAGCGGAACAGGAACGTAGAGTGTGTGCATACGCACACGATGCGCGGCTATTAGCACAAAAATCCGTGCACCTGCTAAACGGTGCATTTATGAATATGGTCGGCCTCCCAACCACTTATGGTTCAGCTCCCAAGCTGATTTGACCTCCAAATCCAGGCTGGATCCGAATGGTGGGCTGGTCAAAGACCTAATAATGCCCTAAATGGCCTCTTTTCACACTACAAAGCAGTTACACAATAACCCAATGCAATGTTATAAAAAGCCATGAATGCACCTCATTTTCTCAAGGAATTCTAAGTAATGTTATGCTGCCTAGATTGTTTTAAGGAATCTATCCTTGACAAGAACACATTGGCACCATTTCATTGAGCAATCCACCTCTCCATTGAGTGGATTTGCAAGGAGTTCTTTCACCACCATTTTCATTTTTCTTGTTGTAAGGAGAGCAAGCTTGTGAGGGTCCAAGATCCTTCCCTTGGAGGAAGAAGGGACTCATAGTCCCATTTCTTCTTGGTGCTTTGATTTCATCAATAGATCAGCCTAAAAACATTGGTGATATTGGTGTTTTTTTTCTTGTTATCTCTATGTCCCTATGCTTATGATTTTAGTTTTTATTAGTTTAATTCTTGCTTATAGTTTTGTTTTTCTTTCTCTAACTCTTTCCTCTATAGCTGTCATGCCCAGCAAGACCCAACTGGGCATGCAAACACTTCTTATTTTCTCACCAAGGTGACGAAAAGGGGTGCAACAATGGCGATGGCGAGAAGAAGCGGTGTTTAAATGGTATGTCACCTATCTCTCTTTATTTAGTAAATTCAATATCTAAAACTTAAGGAAATCATCATGTTCTGGTGTGTTTTGTTCTAGATCTAGGTGGATCTAGGGAGATCAATTAGTGTCTGCACCTATTGATTTATCCTATAATCCCTATTGACAATGAGAGAGCGGCTAGGAGACATCGTTTTGACGACCCTGGTGCAGGGCCATCACATGCTCCTCCGGCCGAGGCCGGGGGAGAGTTTGAGGAGCTTGGAGGCGGTGCTGCAGGGAGTGCCCGAGGGCATGTGGTCGTGGATCCAAGATGAGGGAATCCTAGAGTAGTGTGTGGGGGTTCCACTGGTATGGAAAACCATGGTCCGGAGAGCAGTGGTAGAAGGTGTTGCCATCACTGGGTGGATACCTCCAGGTCCGGAGGGACAGATAGTGGGTGGGGCACCACCTCCTGAGGGAGGGCCAGGTGGTGGTTCTCTAGAGGCACCATGAGTGTCTTTGTATGTATTTATATGTTTTGTGATATTTATATAGGCCTGCGGGCCTACTGGGTGTAGTGGCACCAATTTTGTATCTATAGGGGCGAGGTGGTTCACCGACCTACGGATGTTTGTATATGTACGATATATATATTTTTTGTAAACATGTGGATATCACATTTGACCGATATATATATGGATATACATTTTGGGATCTTGGTGATGTTTACATGTGTTTTGTGTTTTGGTTGATGATGTCTATATGTTGTGATAGATTATTGATGTTTGATGTATGCGTACTGGTAACCTAATGTGATAAATGCCAATCTAATACTAGGTTAGCCATGTTATCTTCCATTTGATTAAATTGTCTTGGAATATGTGTGAATGTAATGGAATCAAAATGTCCAGATAAAATTCTAAATTGTAGGTATTTGCAGAAGAGGCAAGGATAGCGAACTTGATACACATTATTGAGCTAGAGGACGACCAATTGGGAATCAAGTAAAATGCTAAGGTGACGGACATGGCAATGGCTGGCCTCAATGAGGACACCAATGATGGTAGTGTATTATGCTTGATTGTTGGTGATTGAGCCTAAACATATCCCACTGGAGTGGAGCAGTTCATGTGAGGGTGAATAGAGGGCCCAAGTAGCCAAAGCGAGATTCTATGTCCAACTGCTAGCTTCGTCGGCGTAACTGATGTGGTAGGATGATGGGGGTGGCATCTGTCAATAACACAAGTGATATATTAGACGTGAGGTATGGATGAAAAAAGATTAAAAACTCTAAAACAAACATACAAAAAGAAAAATCCTAGTGTAAAATGGCTACGCTCAGGTGTAAAATTTCTTTAGGTACAACCCGTTGATGGGTTCTTTGAGAGGTTGGATGTCGGGGGAGGCTAGAACATACATACCTTTAGTAAGGCAATGTTGGATGAAAAAGGTCCATGCCATAGTGACTCAAATTTTCCATGGTCGAGGATATCGTGAGCGACATCGTAAGCGAGGACAAGGTCACCTTCGTTGAATGAGCGAAGGTTGACATGGCGATCAAAGGTGGCCTTTGATCATTTTTTGGTTGCTTCATTGTTTTGTAATGAAGATCGACGATCCTCATCTAGGGACTCTAAGCTCAGCAAACCCTGCTCCATTGGAGCAGTGTCAGGTAATAGATCAATAGCGGTGTGTAAGGTGGGAATTTTGCACTCGATGGGAAGAGTGGCCTCTACCCCGTGAACTAGATGAAAAGGTGTGAAACCAGTGGTAGTTTTGATTGTCATGTGATAGGCCCATAGCACGAATAATAACCTATAATGCTAATTGGTCTTATGTTTGTCAACCATGCGTTGTAACATGGTTTTGAGGACCTTTTTTACTGCTTCGACCTGGCCATTTGACTGAGGGTAATATGTGGAGGCAAACTCGTGGGAGAATCCTAACCTGGATGAGAGTTTGACGAAAATCTCATTCTCAAAATGTTTCTCATGATCAGAGACTAGTTGTCGTGGTACTCCAAAGCGGGAAATGACATGGTTAAAGAAAAAATGGGTCGCAGTCTCGGTGGTATTGTTGAAGGTAGGCATGGCTTCAACGCACTTGGTGAAGTAATCGACTTCCACGATGATGTATTTGTGTCCATTGTTGGATGGAGGGTTGCAAGTCATGAAGTCTATGCCCCATTTGCAAAATGGGTTGGCAATGATGACCAAGTGTAGAAGAGCAAGTGGTGATCATGCTTTATTGGCGTAAAGCTGACATTTGTCACATCGCTTCACAGCATGAATACAATCATGAAACAAGGTAGGCCAAAAGTAACCGGCACGAATGATTTTTTGGACGGTAGACATCCCTGAGAGGTGGCCCCCACAAGCTCCATTGTGGCAATCATTCAAGACTTGATCTACCTCGTTGATAGTTAAGCATCGATGGAGTACAGTGTCGACCCCTCACTAATATAAAACATCCCCGATGAGTAGGTAATGTGGGACTTGGTGAAGAATCCATCGACGATCGTCTATGGAGAGGTGGTTTCTGAATTTTTGTGTTCGGAGGTAGACGAGGAGATCATCGTACCAAGGGTCATCTGAGGGGTTGTAAAAGAGATGTTCATCGGGGAAGTTGGTATTGATAGGGGAACTGGTAGTATCTGAGGGAAACGTCGTGATGAGTTCGACGAGGATAAGGACTTTATTTCTTTTGGGGGTTGAGAATTCGAGGTCGTACTTGTTGGGTCACATATTATTCCATATTATCATCATCTATAGACATACATTCCATCCCTTCTCCATCCTATTATCATTCATTTATCATTCCATTTTCCATAGATTTGCTACAATTGCTCATAAAATGACATATTATTCCTGTTATGCTTTAGTGATTAATAATAATTATTCTTCCTTCATTTTTAATGAATTAAAGACTATTATGCATGATTTTTCTGATGATGGTTTGACGAGTGATTTTATGTATCAATAGTTGTAGCAGTCAAGGTTCCAACCTCCAAATGACACATGTGAGTTCCAGCTTGTGGTTAACCGTTTTCAATGAAAAACGTGGCAAATAAGGAGAGACAAATTTGTGTGGAATATTGTAATCATATGAGGATGAATTTCAAAAATCTGAGACATGGGTTTGGTTCAGAATGGGCCCAATTGAGTTCAACGTGAGTTGTTTTCTAGTTGGAGCTACGGTTTGAGAGAAATCGCTAGTTCTTTAAAAGGGTATTTTCCAAATTTACAGTTGCGGTTGGTTCTCTAAACTTAGCAATTTGTTTGAGAAACCTAGGGATTTGGGGATTTGATTTGTATAAATAAGACCTCTTCAATTAGGAGAGGGGCACTCATGAAATTATATAGAATTTGTTTGTAAGAAAGAGTTGAACTTATGTAATTTCTGAGTTTTCTTCAATAATACAAAGGAGCTTACGGATCTGCAATTATGTGCAACTTTCTCTTGATCTTGTAATTCTTTTGTCCACGCATGCTAGGTGAGGCAGGGCCCCCTCAATCTGGTATGTGTTGGTCTTATTCATTTACTTGTATTTTTCTTTTCATTGTCTTAATTTATCTTGGTTTATGATTAGTCGATCACTGCTTACAGTTGTGTGTTGTTTATTAGATTGCTCTTACAGTAAGATTCAGTTCATGTTGTTGTTACTTCATTTTGTTAATACTCCTTCAATTTATGTAAGAGTGTGGTAGTTTTTTTATTTCAGCTGAGTTTATTCTCAAGCAATAGCGAATTTGATTGAATTTAAGTTATGTGTTTTATTTTATTAAATAGATAATAGTGTTAGTTGGAATTTGTTGCTTGCATATATTGTGCACGGTAACTTTGAAATAAAAGACTTCCTCGGGTTGAAAATTGAATAGTTGGGCAAATACTACAATGCAATTAATTCAACATTAGTTCAACCCAATGTAACGACTGTTGTTCCTTTGAGTGTAGTTGTTTTTCATTTGAAAGGAACAATTGTCATTCCTTTCGCGTGATTGTTGTTCCTTTGAGTGTAGTTGTTGTTCATTTGAAAGGAACAGTTGTCGTTCCTTTCGCACGACTGTTGTTCCTTTGAGGATAGTTGTTATTCATTTGAAAGGAATAGTTGTCATTTCCTTTATGATTGTTGTTCCTTTATAGGTGTTGCATCTCTGGAGGTTGGGTATTGAAAATGGAAGGTAAGAACCTACGTAGGCAACAATTAAAATGCTTGTGCCAGCGCCTACCTTTGGCTGATGCATAGAGGTTGATTCTAGGACATATTTAGAGCCCAACATTTTGGCACCGTTGCCAAGGAAGTTATCAAGGGCACACAAGTCCAATTGACATTGTTTTTTTTAGTTGCATGTTCTTGGCTCCGAGGTGAAGGGTCAAGGCATGTAGGTTTCTTGATTGTTTCTTTCTTTGCATTTAGTTTTTAGTTTTTTATCCTAAATCTTATCATTTCTCTTAATGGTGATGTAAACACCATCCATCCTACTCACAAGTTGACAGGAAAATTTGAAGAAGGAGCCTTGTGATATCACACGAAGAATCCAACAAAAATATGGCAAGTAAGAAGGAGATAGAAGTTGTTACCTTTGAATTCCCCATAAGAGATCCTGAAGGAGTGGTACAAATGCAAAGCATACCCCCATCCAATCTACCAAATACTCGTGTCCTAGAAGACGTAACGTCCTTCCTCTCAAAATAGCACTGGATCTTCCAATAGCTCTCAACAGTGGGGTCTGAAGTCACCGGAAGAGACACTAGTGAAGAATGAAATAACTGGTTATAATGAGGGGTAGAG
>ML823837.1:0-23035 GCA_009831015.1 Picea engelmannii
TATAGACCGATGATATAGATTTAAATATTGATATGGCTAGTATCTTAGCAAAGGTTAATGTACCTGTCCCTCTTAGTACTGATATTGTATTTTTTTTTTTAAATACCTACAAGAAGGTCGCTATTGCGACATTTTGGAGTGTCTCTCCCATAGAAACCATGTCGGAGATGATACCTCTTAACGTCTCTCTTCCCACGTTATAGACGAGAACTTGCCACCTTCAAGATGTCGGTCTTGCCATGTTCTAGATGTCTCTATTGCCACGTTTCAGACGTCTAAAACGTCTCCCTTGCCACGTTTGAAACGTCGGTTTTTCCACCTTTGAAGAGTCTCTCTTGCCACGTCTGAAACGTCTCACTTGCCATGTTTGCAACGTCTCACTTGCCACGTTTGAAACGTCTCACTTGCCACGTTTGAAACGTCGATCTTGCCATGTTTGCAACATCTCTCTTGCCACATTTGTAACGTCGGTCTTTCCACGTTTGCAACGTCTCTCTTGCCACGTTTGAAACGTCGGTCTTGCCACGTTTTCAATGTCTCTCTTGCCACGTTTGAAATGTCGGTCTTGCCACATTTGAAACGTCGGTCTTGCCACGTTTGCAACGTCTCTCTTGCCACGTTTGAAACGTCGGTCTTGCCACGTTTGCAATGTCTCTCTTGCCACATTTGAAACGCCAGTCTTGCCATGTTTGCAACGTCTCTCTTGCCACGTTTGAAACGTCAGTCTTGCCATGTTTGAAACATCGATATTGCGACGTTTCAAATGTCGCAATACCGATGAAAACTAGGTCTTCGAAAAAATGACGTCCTGTGAAACGACGTTTGAGGGGGTCTGAGGTTTGTCGGTCTTCCGACAATAGAAAGTGGCAATTGCGTCGAACGCGTCGTCGGAATTTGACCCAAATGCAGTAGTGCTTGACCTTCTTCCAATTACCCATCCGCCACGACAATGGTCTAGAACTACTTTCTAATTTCAAACAAACCTCAGCCACACACATCGCTGACCACATTCATGAGTGCGTAGGGGACGTAGTTTGTGCAAAGCAGAAACCACCAAGCAACAATGTCTCGACTAGTTTCTTAGATCACTTGTCTCTCTCCTCGGTAAGGATGTAGCTTCCACCTTCCCTCAATCTGAAGAGGAAGCCATCAGTAAGGACCAACAATATGACCTCATCTATGCACAGTCAGGGTACTTATACACTGTACTTCCTGATCTTCCAAAACCTGTGCCATTTGGCCAAGACAAACTTGGGATGTCTCACTCAGCAGACGGACTCATTGGTGCCACCACTCACCACGGTCCAAAACCCCAACCACCACTGATGTATGGAACACCTCAATACCCGCTGGCATATGGGGGCACTTCTTATTACCCCCCACCCCCTTATCAACAACCATACCCTGTTTCTATACCTCCACCCATCAGTGGACCACCACCGACACCTCCCATACATCCACCTATTCCAACAAATAGTGGTACTCCCTCAATATCAGGTTATAGTACTAGCGAAAGAACTACGCCTTCCTATGTACCTTATGGATCGGTACCACCACATAATCCATACTTCCCATTTCGTGGTCCTCCACAACCCATGGCTCCCCCACATCCTCATGCGGGGGTGAATTTTGTTCAACCCTCTGTTGTTCAACAATACCAAAGTTTTGAACAGTTGAATACAACCAATCCAACACATCCATCGAACAATGCCAAGAATAAAGGACAGAACAAGAATAAAAACAACCCAAGTCAAGGCAGGAATCAACCCCCACAACACCAACCCACTGGGGGCAACCAGAACCAAGGGAACCAAAACCCCCAAGGTGGAAATAATAATAAAATCTAAGGGAGAAATAACAAAAATGATAAAACCATATTCCCTTGTGCCCTTTGTGGTGAGTTCGGCCATTACACACATCATTTCCCCCAGATCATGGATTTCAAATGGTTGAAAGACTCTAGTAGTCTTCCCCCTTCTCCCGCACCACCTACCCCTCAACAGGCACCACAACAATACGTGCAACAACCCCCTCCTACCATGATGCAAAATCCTATTCCACATCAAGGTGTGATAAACACCCAACAAGACACATAGCATCCCCCACCTTAGGTGGGACAATACCTCAACCCCAACAATCCAGCAGATCATACAATTCTCCTCACAAGTGAGGAAGAAATCCTTTTGCAAACACGTAACCATCAGTATCACACACCCGCTGAGTCTCCTCCCATACCTCCAGAGACAAACCCTAGACCGACGGGACCCCTATCAGTGATCCCTCGCCCTTCCGCCGAACCATCACTTCGCATCCCTCGCATCCCATTGCGCAGGAATGTCCACAACCCACAAGCTAGGGAAGCTCATAACTATAGTTTGGTAGACGACTTAGCACAATCCCCGGCTGCCATGTCAGTATTGGAGGTCCTCCAGACTTGTCCTACTCAGTGGAAATCATTACTTTCCTCCTTGGGGGCAGTTGCCCCTGCAGATACCCGACTCATCACCTTTGATCTTGACAGTGGAGAACCTCATCTTCCTGCCTTGATCGCTTTTCAAATACCAATGAAAATACAGAACATCACAGTTCATTGGTGTATCATCGATGAAGGTGCATCTACATTCATTATGTCCAAAATAGTATGGCAGAAGCTTGGTTACCCTGAAATCATTCCCTCTGCCATCACCTTACAAGCTTATGATGGACGACCATCCTCTCCTGAAGGGCTCTTCCAAAATTTCCCCATCAAACTTGGGGGCAAGACTATTCTCATCGATATCGAAGTTATCGACGCCCCTCTCGATTATAATATCTTTTTCAGTCGTAGCTACATGTACGCTATGAAGGCAGTGGCATCTTCTGTCTTTTGGACAATGATGTTCCCTCACAATGGGGAGATCATTACTATTGACCAAGTCTCACATTATGAGCCTAACCCATCTGCCAACATCGATAACATTCTTCCTCTCATCCACACAAGCCACGACGCATATCCACACATCGATATGGGTCCTGGGATTTTTAAAGATCCATCCTTGTTAGGGACATACCATGGAGAACCACCACTCCTTCATCCTGCTAATCAAGTATTCATCATATCATCTAATGGAACTCACACAGAGGATACCCTTCCTCCTGCAGAGGCTTCTATCATCTCTGACATCCCACTCGTCGTAGAACCCCCTCCTCAAGAACCTCTTGCACACTCGTCGACCCCACCAGTCCATGATTCCACCTCTCCGCTAGGACATATCCCAGTTTGGGAGATAGTTCCCCAAGCCATCACTCAAATTCCCTTCTTTTACCCTCCACCAGGTATCAAAGATTTTCAGGTAGCCGCAACGCTCACACTACCTAATATGGTGTTAGAAATTCCTGTTTGGTATTTACACCCACCAGAGATGGTCCCTCGACCATCCCTTACCCCCAAAAAAGAAGGAATCCCCATGACGATTCCCATTCTTACTCCAACCACACCCCCACTCACTAACCCCCCTGCCACAGCTGGGGGCAGGAGAAAGAAGAAGGATCCCACAACCCCACTTCCTCCCCACATCCCACCACCTTGCGTGCTATGTGAGAAAGAGGGACACCAAACCAACAACTGTTCATCGCTACCAGAATTACGGAATTTGATCCCACTCAATCACACTCCCCCAACACCCGCCACTACTACTAGTCCCGCCACTACCACCCCCCCTTCCAGTAGTAAAGGGTTGTGGAACAAATATGCTTGTGCTATATGTTCAGAGTATGGCCATTATACCCATCATTTCCCAACACTACCACGCTTTAGGCAGACATTAGGCGCAGTACACCAAAACTTCCAGAGAAATCCCAGTCCTGCTACCTCCTCCTCAAAAAATATCACTGACATCTGCTATGTCACCACTTCAGTCAATGAACGTATGAGACCCCCTTTCTCTCTCTGTGGTTCATTAGCTCATTTCACATACCAGTGTCCTATGATCCTTGAATACAGACAACGCCAATTGACTCTGCTTCACCAACCTGCAAAGGCAATAATTGACATTACCTCATCACTAGAGGATCTTCATGTCATTTCTCCTGATCCCGAGGCCCTCCCAACACCTCCATGGTTCTTAGATGACTTATCTAAGGATTCACTCCCCAACCCCCCCAACTCTCCTGCTCATTCCCCTATGGACATTTTACACCCAACCACCACGGGTACCCCTCAGTACTTCAATATATGGTTTATGTCGAGTGAACCCTCACCATCTCCTAACAATGTTCCCCCTGCTTCTTCACCAGGGGGCAACCACACGACCACTGTAACTGAGATCACTCCTCATGACCCCTTGTATTCCTGTCACTTCCAATGCGATGAATAAATACTCGAAGAGTTAAACCACCCAGACTCTCCCTGGGATGCGCTACACCATCGCGCACTCTTCTATCCACAGAAATCCTCCATGCCTCCTAACCAAAACCCCATTTACGTAGTCGAAACCAAGGATTTTATCCCATCATAGCCTATCAATTGGTTCAAAAACCCCATTCATGCCCCCGATGCTTTTTAAGAAGGAAATATGGCCAACATTTCCCCCACCATTAAAATCGACATTTCCATCAAGAATGGCATCGTCAAGGAAATCACCATTGGAGCTTCTTGCACTCCTCAGGAAATCACCACATATAAATCCCTCTTCCAAGAATATAGGGATATTTTCACCTGGTCATACACGAAAATGCCTGGCCTCGATCCCTCTATTGTTGAACATCGCATCGACACCTAGCCCAAAATTACACCAGTTTGCCAAAAAAAACGATCGCTACACCCATCCAAAGCCGCGAATATCAAAGACGAAATTGACAAATTACGCGCTGCCAGTTTCATTTACCCCATCTCTTATACCTCATGGATTTCCAACCCTGTACCCGTTAACAAAAAATAGGGCACTATCCGTGTTTGCAGGGTCTTTCACGATCTCAATCATGCATGTCCCAAAGACAACTTTCCAATGCCTTTCATCGATCAAATTATCGACAACTACGCTGGCCACGAGGCTCTCTCCTTTATGGATGGATTCTATGGTTATAATCAAATTCAAATTCACCCCGCCGATCAGTATAAAACCGCATTTACTACCCCTTGGGGTACTTTTGCATATCGTGTCATGCCTTTTGGCTTAAATAATGCCGGCGCAACTTTCCAGTGGGCGATGACATACGTCTTTCACGATCTGGCTAATATCATCCTTGCCTACTTGGACGATCTCACAACTCGATCCAAGAAACGCACCCAACATCTCGATGATTTACGAATCATATTTCAATGGTGTCGTCAGTACAACATCCGCTTGAATCCTCTCAAGTGTGTGTTCTGTGTCACCGCAGGGCACATCCTCGATTTTATTGTTTCCCAAAGTGGTATTATCATGGACCCCCTCAAAGTCCAAGATATCACTGAAATTCCATCTCCCTGAAATTTACGACAACTTCAGAGTCTACAAGGCAAAGCTAACTTTCTTAGACGCTTTGTCCCAAACTACACCATATGTGCACATAGTTTCCTTCGCTTACTACATCACGACATCCCATTTCACTGGGATGACCACGCCCCACAATCATTTAAATATCTTAAAAAAACACTTTCAAATGCACCTTTAATTAGTGCACTTGACTACAATCGCGACTATATCCTCTACGTATCAGCATCAACTGTATCAGTAGCTGACGTCCTCGTCCATCTAGGTGATGAAAATCGTGAACATGTCATTTATTACATTAGTAAAAACCTCTCAGGGCCACCCTTGAAGTATAAACACGAAGAGAAACTTTCTCTTGTAGTCATTCTCGTAGTCCAGAAACTGCGCCACTACATTCTGCTTCGCACAACAAAGGTAGTCGCAGATTCCAACCCTATGTAGTACTTGTTCAACCGTCTGCAAGTTAACGACAAATTTTCTCGATGGATCATTATCCTTTAGGAGTATGACCTCTAGTTCTCAACACCTAAGAGTAAGAAGGCCCTCGTTCTCACCGAACTTGTCACGACCCTCCCCTCTGACACCACCAGTGCCCCTGTCAACACCGACTTTCCCGATGAACATCTCTTTTACATCACTTCGGATGATCCTTGGTACGGTGACCTCCTCGTCTATCTCCGCACTCAGAAGTTTGGTAACCACTTTTCATGTGATGATCGTCATCGTGTTCTCCATCAGGCCCCCCACTACCTCCTCATCAGAGACATCTTATATTGGTGGGGCGTCGACACCATTCTTCGTTGATGCCTGACTATTGACGAGGCCTATAGAGTCTTAAACAACTTCCATAGTGGCACATGTGGGGGCCATATTTCAGGAATATCCACTGCTCAAAATATTATATGAGTTGGTTACTTTTGGCCTACCTTGTTTCATGATTGCATTCATGCCGTGAAACGATGTGAGCAATGTCAGCTCTATGCCAACAAAGCCCGAGCTCCCCTCGCTCTTCTCCACCCTATCATTACTGCTGGCCCTTTTTGTAAATGGGGCATCGACTTCATGACTTGTAATCCCCCCTCCATCAATGGTCACAAATACATCGTTGTCGTCGTTGATTACTTCACCAAATGGGCAGAAGCTATGCCCACTTTCAACAACACCGCTGACACTGCAACACGTTTTTTCTTTAACCCCATCATATCCTGCTTTGGAGTACCCCTCCAACTCATTTCCGATCATGGGAAACACTTCGAGAATGAGATCTTTGTTGAACTCTCGTCTCAGTTAGGATTCTCTCACGAGTTTGCCTCACCATATTACCCTCAGTCTAACGGACAGGTTGAAGCAGTTAACAAAGTCCTCAAGACCATGTTACAGCGCACGGTTAATAAACATAAAACCAATTGGCATCATATGTTATTTTCTATGCTATGGGCTTACCGAATGGCTGTGAAAACCGCTACTAGTTTCACACCATTTCATTTAGTTCATGGGGTTGAGGCCACTCTTCCCATCGAGTGAAAAATTCCCACCTTACGCACCGCATTTGAGCTATTACCCGACACTGCTCCAATGGAGCAGCGCTTGCTGAACTTGGAGTCTGTAGATGAAGATCGTCGATCTTCCTTACAGAACAACGAGGCAGCTAAAAAACGATCCAAGGTTACCTTTGATCGCCATGTCAATCTTCGCTCATTTCACGAAGGTGACCTCGTCCTGACTTACGATATTGCTCATGATACCTTTGGCCATGGAAAATTCGAGTCACTCTAGAATGGCCCATACATCATTCAACATTGCCTCACCAAAGGTGCATATATCCTGGCCTCTCCCGAAGGCTTCTCTCTTAAAGAACCCGTCAACGGGTTGTATCTCAAGAAATTTTACGCTTAAACATAGTCATTATACTTTAGTTTTTTTCTTTTCTAGCATTTTTTAATCTTTTTTCCTTCCCTCACGTCTAAACTATCCTTTGTGCTATTGACAATTGCTTCCTCCACCAGCCTACCACATCGGTTACATTGGCGACGCCATCCATTGGAAACAAAATCTCGCTTCGGTTGCTTGGGCTCTCTACACCCCCTCACATGAAATGCTCCATTCAAGCGACATATGTTTGGGATCAACAACCAACAACCAAGCCGAATACACTGCTGTCATTGGCCTCCTGGCCGATGCCCAACATCATCGTATTCGTCACCTTAGCATCTTCTTTGACTCTCAACTAGTCGTACTCCAGCTCAACAATGTGTATCACATCCGTGATCCTTGCCTCTTTCACAAATACCTACAGGTTAGGCTTTTATCTCGACATTTTGATTCCATTACATTTACACATATTCCAAGACAATTGAATCAAATTACAGATAACCTAGCTAACATAGTGTTAGATTGGAATATATCCCATCAAGCTACCTCTACACATACATAAACATATAACACAAACCTGTCACAACATATATATAGAATAGACGTCATCAAAACATTAACCAAAAACATGTAAACACCACATAGATCTCAAAAAGTATACTAATGTATATATAAAGGTCCACAGTGCCATCTGAATGTTTACATACAAAAAAAATAATATAGAAGTATCCACAGGCCAATGCAGCACCTCGGTACAAAATGGGCTCACCATATTATATACAAAAAAAATATGTACATCACTGCCTAAGAGCACCACTCATGGTGCCTCTAGAGAACCACCGCCTGCTCCTCCCTTAGGCGGTGGTGGCCCACCATCTCTTTCCCCAGGAGGTGGTGGTCCCCCCCCTACTGGCCCCTCCTGCCCTGACGGTAGTCGTTTGGTCATCAACGCAGCAGCCATTGCTGCTCATCGTACTATGGCCCTCCATGGTGGTGACACCCCCACACACTGCTCCAGGAATGCTTCGTCTTGGATGCGAGACCATATGCCCTCAGGCACCTCCTGTAACACCGTCTCCAGACGATGGCGTATGTCCTCAAAGTCAGCTCCGACAGCCACCAGAGGAGCGTGTGATGGACCAGCACCAGGGTCATCAAACTGGTGCCTCCTTGCTGCCCTCTCTGGCTCAGCTGGTCGCACCATGATGTCCTCAATCCGACATCTCTCTCCCTGCGACGGTCTCTCCGACACCCTCTGCAACTCCACCTCGCGCCCGCGAGGTGCCATATCTGCACATGCAAACAAACACTAGATAGTATCAACATCTATATCATATACATAAGGCATGATATCTCAAAAAACATAAAACATACATATCAACATCGTCAAATCCACATACCTCGGTGGTCAAAAACCTCCCTTGGAGGTAGTACCATGTCCAGATCATCCCGGAAGTCAACCCCGGCATAGGGGTACCGTAGTATCACCTGTGGCATCTGCTGCCAGACCTGTGCCGCCTCTGCAGTAAATAAGTGGCCACCCTCATCCCCACCATGGCGCAGCAACACGGTTGACCACCGCCTCAGTCACAGCTCTCGCGCCCCAGGCACACCCAATAAAATCCTAGGGTGCAACATCGACACCCTCTCCTGAAACCAGGCCACCAGGATGGACCCGAAGGCAAAATCCCTTGTATCTGTGGACCGACAGTGGTCCAACTACCCCACCATCCTCGCGTGCAGTGTAATCCCCTAGGCAAACTGCTCCCCGACCAACACTCTCCCCATCATCAACAAATGGCCCCCACTGATCCGTTGGGTCGCCAGTGACCCATATACTCTCACAATCATTGCTGCTATATAGTGATGCGCCAGGGCATATATCGACCCAACACTCACAACCGTCCCGAACATAAAGTTCTGACCTGAATAGTATCTTCGGCCAACGGTCGCTAGGGTCAGGTTCCTCGGTAGCACCAACTCCACCGATAGGGGCACACCCCGAAATGAGAGCCCAGTCAAGAAGTACACATCCTCCACTGCAGTGAAGGGGATCTGCTCTCCTCGCACAAGGAAGTAGTGCAGCTCCGGACTCCACATCTGGATCAGGAACTGCAGGAGATACTCCTGTGCTCGTATCAACAGGCACTCAAACAACTTTAGTAACCCACAGGATGCCAAAGTCGCTCGCACACCTGTCTCCTCAATAGCCACGACGTCTCGTAGCTGAGACCAATCTCACTCTCGCCAACCCACTAGCATCGTGCAAACTATCCACTTGCATCCACAACAAAGAGTCTTATATCAGCCCACGAGACCATCAACATCATCACAAACATCAGTTTTACACCCGTCAACTTTGCCTCTAAGGCGCGACTATTTTAACCCACCGACGCGCACACATGCGCGCCTGTTCACTATATAGGCACACACGTATGCGCCCCTATTATCTTCACATGTGCGCTCACAGGCGCGCCTGTTACCTACACAGGCACGCACTACTGTCGCATGTCCACGTCACAGCCGCACACAAATGCGCAACTATACAGCCGACAGGCGCGCACATAGTGCACGCCTTTAATTCCCTCACCTGTGCCCCCATGCATGTCTATCCGGTGGGTAGGCGCGCACGTGTGCGCACCTACTTCCGAATCGCCCATGCACGTGGGGCCCACACCGACAAAACCCCTCTATACGGCCCTCCGTACAGCCCCTGCCCAAAAAATGAAATCCTATTTCTATGCAGGATGATCAGACCACTAACCTGACGCTCGCTAATCGCCAATCAGATGCCTCGTCCTCTCTGAATTTCCAAATCTCCTCTGAAAACTGCTCGTCTAGTCACTATTGCAACAGGTACAAATGAGGTGGCAATGTGGGCGCTACAACTATATATAGGCCTTTTTGCCAAACTTCCACTCACTATTCCGGGAGCCCATGGTGTTCGTTTCTTAATCCGTCTTCAACCACGGCATCAACATCCCGTCATCTACATCACAACAGTCCCTAGGCCTCTTTTCATCTTGAGCCCCCGGGGTGCAAATTTGTTTTTCATACCCTGGTCAGGTACGCATGCGCATTTTCATACTTATCAAATACATGCTCATATCTTCGATTCTCTTCAGATATTGTTCATGTTGGGTATTTGGTTTTCATGTGTGCAGGTACTTGATCATCATACATTGGCACAACTCCTTCTGGTATATACTCAGCACTGACATGTAGTATTTCCCTCTGTATAGCACTTACATTTCCAATCACACCCTCTGACATTTGCCTCTAGGATCCCCATTCCCGGCTCTGCAGTACCCTCACCTCCATTTTCATTTTCGGTATTGTTACCCAACAACATTCTTACCCACATGAGTTGTCCCATTCATAGCACCTTTTGACACTTTTGACACTCATGCTATTGTTCAAAACCCTTTAGGGATGGGAGTCCCGATAGTCTTTCATCATGTCGCGAATCAACCACATACTCCTTCTCCTCATTTTGCTAGCTTTCCCACACGGACTCCCAGATCATATCTTCACGGTTCTTCTTTTTGACTGCACCTCCGCAGTATAATGAACCCTACATTTCATCCACAATCAGTTTGCCCATCTGCAAATCTCCCTTCATTTCACCTACCTCATACAAAAACTCACCAATGGGTCCCCCACCCTTCATTAGTTTTCCGAGGAAATTATGCCCTACATGGGCCACCCATATCACATTGGGGCACCCGTTTCTGTATTTGTACATTTCTCCCCAATTATTCGTTATTTATTGTACAAACGCCTTTATTTCCAGTTGTTACATTACCTTTTTGATCATCACCTTTGGCGACCTGCTTCCCTCTTTTTGGCCAACCGCAACCCATGTCACCCTTGGTTGGAGCACTACTTCTCATCTACCCTTCCCAGCATCATCCCTATCTTCAGAGTACCCCACAAGTCACTTACCTCTACCCTCTGAATTTATTCACCTTGTCCCACCTCTGGCACAACTTATCCCCGGTCTTGTCCTCCCCCTGACACTCGACCTCATTGAACAGTTGCGGCCACTTTTTCTCTCACACATACTCCAACCAAGGGAAATATTGAGTCTTCCCACATCTTGAATTCATCAATGTACCTCTACCACTTCCTCACCTCAGTAGATTTCACGAAGCCATTTTCTTCTGGGAGTTGCGTTCCCCTTTTTGTCAACATCAACACAGTTTTCCAGAAGGGCGACAATATCTTGATTCTCATTCTCCACTCAATGAGAGATCTCGGACGACACAGGGTGAAACACCATTGCTCCCTACTGTCGTTGACCCCCATGACATTCGATGCCAACACTTTCTCATGTTATGGTGGGTCTTACTTTGCGACTATTGTAGTTAATTCTCTCATTTGACGAAGACCTCTGAACTTGGCTGGGCTATCAATGCCCACATAATCGCTGCTACTTATTACCGCGATCACTGCCTACTATTCAGAGTATGTTCATTTGCAGAATTGTCTTCAGCCTTTATCACAACCACCCCTGAGGGTGCTGCAGTTGTCTACAACAACACTTCAATCATATTTTTTCAGAGTTACATGACACGAGCATGGGAGATGCCCGCCTTGTTTGTACACAATTTTATATTTTACACACCTCATGGAAGGTCGGGTCCTACCTGTTCCTTTTTCCCTCCAACGAATCGCTCTAGACGATATCACTATTGCTCTCTCTTACAAAAACATTCTCAGTAGAAGAAACATTGATGGATTTCGGCTATACGTATGCTCCTAACCTCATCCATCAGGGGGCATCTATTATCACTGAAATTTCGTCCACACATGGTTACAAGAACTTGGCATCGTCAAACAGTGATGAAGTCATCCATGGACCTGAATTAATACCAAAGAATTCAAAAAAGGTCAAAAACTATACAAAGTAGTGAAAAATTGAAGAGCGCTATGTAGACATTGGGCACGCGCACGCATGCGCGAAACATGAACGCAGAAATCACGCACAGGTGCACGATGCACGACTGTTAGCGCAAAAAACCGCGCACCTGCTAAACGAAACATTTATGAGAGTGGTCAGCCTCCCACCCACTTATGGTTCAACTCCCAAGCCGATTTGACCCCCAAATATGGACTGGATCCGACTGGTGGGCTGGTAAAAGACCTAAGAATGCCCTAATTGGCCTCTTTTCACACTATAAAGCAGTTAAACAATAACCCAAATGAATGCTATAAAAAGCCATGGATGCACCTCATTTTTTCAAGCAATTCAAAGTAATGTTATGCTGCCTCTATTGTCCTGAGGACTCCATCCTCATCAAGAGCTTATTGGCACCATTACATTAGACAATCCACCTCACCCATTGAGTGGATTTGTAAAGAATTCTTTCATCATCATTTTCCTTTTTTATTTGTTGTAAGAAGAGCTAGCTAGTGGGGGTACAAGAGCCCTCCCTTGGAGGAAGAAGGGACTCATAGTCCCCTTTATTCTTGGTTCTTTGTTTCACTAATAGATCAACCTCAAACATTGGTGACATGGGTCTTATGGTTCTTTTTGTTTCTATGTCCCTATGCTCATGAATTTAGTTTTTATTGCATCTCTTAGCTTAATTCTTAATTGTAGTTTTTATTTTCTTTCCCTAACTCTTTTCCTTCCAGTTGTCCTTCTCAGCAGACCCAACTGAGCTTGCAAGCACCTCTATTTTGCTCACCAAGGTGACGAAAGAGGTGCAACACTAGTGTTGCACCCTCCCCACCTTTTTTGCACGGCTCCGTGGTGAGCTTCACGATGGATCGAGCACTTTTACCTCTCCCCCATGTCTCAATGATGCCCATTGAAGAGGGGCAGGGGGAGTGATCCTTTCAGGTGTGATTATACCAACATTAATGCACCAGATCCCATCAGAACTCCGCAGTTAAGCGTGCTTGGGCTAGAGTAGTACTGGGATGGGTGACCTCTCGGGAAGTCCTAGTGTTTCACACTCCCCTCCTTTTTTGCATGGCTCCGTGGTGAGCTTAAGGATGGATTGAGCACTTTTACAACTCCCCCACGTCTCGACGATGCCCATTGAAGAGAGGGAGGGGGAAGGATCCTTGCAGGTGTGATCATACTAGTGTTAATGCACCGGATCCCATCAGAACTCCACAATTAAGCACGTTTGGGATACAGTAGTACTGAGATGGGTGACCTCCTGTGAAGTCCTAGTGTTGCACCCTCCCCTCCATTTTTGCATGGCTCAGTGTGGAGGGAGCCACGACGAGCTTCACGATGGATCTGCATGCTGCCCAGGTTCTCCCGGATGTTGCGGAACCGGATTGCGTGGGCATCCGAAGGTTCTTCCACGCAGCGTAGGAGAGGATGTACCGGTTGTCAACACCGCCTGACCCGGGGGTGGAGCTACAACGTACGAAGGTGGTTCAAAAGCCTCTCTACGTAGTGCCTCTGATGGTTGCTGATCTTACACCTTTTTTCCCATATTCTTCCTTTCTTTTCTTATTTTGTCTCGAGTTTCTGTTCTTTTTTGTTTCCGGGAGACATGCGTTGCGCAGAATCCGGCACCAGCCCGAGAAGTTGCAGATTCCTCCCGCTCCGTGCAGCGTTGCCGAGGAGAAGAGAGAAAACACTGGGTCGGATAGAGCCATCTTAGTGGTCCCCCTCCCACGCGGCTCGACGATGTCAATTGAAGAGGGGGAGGGGGCGTGATCCTTGCGGGTGCGATCATACAAGCGTTAATGCACCAGATCCCATCAGAACTCCACAGTTAAGAGTGCTTGGGCTAGAGTAGTACTGGGATGGGTGACCTCTTGGGAAGTCCTAGTGTTGCACCCTCCCCCCCTTTTTTGCATGGCTCCGTGGCAAGATTCATGATGGATCGAGCGCTTTTAACCCTCCCCCACATCTTGACGATGCCCATTGAAGAGGGGGAGGGGGTGTTATCCTTATGGGTGTGATCATACTAGCGTTAGTGCACTGGATCCTATCAGAACTCCGTAGTTAGGCGCGCTTGGGCTAGAGTAGTACTGGGATGGGTGACCTCCCGGGAAGTCCTAGTGTTGCACCATCCCCAACTTTTTTGCATGGCTCCGTGGGGAGGGAGCCGCGACGATTCTCACGATGGATCTACATGCTGCCCAGGATCTCCCGGATGTTGCGGATCCAGATTGTGTGGGCATCCAGAGGCGCTTCCACGTGACATCGGAGGGGACGAAACGGTTGCCAACACCGCCCGACACGAGGGTGGAAAACCGACGTATGGAGGTCGTGTCTACACCGCTCGAAAGAAGCGTCACTGGTGGTAGTGGAACTTAGGCCTTTTTGTCTATCTTCTTCCTTTCTTTTCTTATTTCCTCTCAAGATTTTGTTCATTTTTGTTTCCGGGCGAGAGGCATTGGGCGGAATTTGACAATGGCTCGAGAAGTCACGGATTCCATCTGCTCCATGCAGCTTCGCTGAGGAGAATAGAGCAAACACTGGGTCAGATTGAGTGGTCTTAGTGGCTTCTCTCCGACGTGGCTCGACGATGCCCATTAAATAGGGGAAGGGGGCGTGATCCTTACGGGTGTGATCATACCGGCGTTAATGCACTAGATCCCATCAAAACTCCGCAGTTAAGCGCGCTTGGGCTTGAAAAGAACTGGGATGGGTGACCTCTCAGGAAGTACTAGTGTTTCACCCTCCCCACCTTTTTTGCATGGCTTTGTGGCGAGCTTCACGATGGATCGAGTTCTTTCACCCCTCCCCCAAGTCTCGGCGATGCCCATTAAAGAGGGGGAGGGGGAGTGATCCTTGCACATGCGATCATACCAGTGTTATTGAATCGGATCCCATCAGAACTCTGCAGTTGAGTGCACTTGGGCTAGAGTAGTACTGGGATGGGTGACCTCCCTCGAAGTCTTAGTGGTGAACCCTCCCCCCCTTTTTTGCACGGCTCAGTGGCAAGCTTCACGATGGATCGAGTGCTTTGTCCCCTCCCCCATGTCTCAAAGATTCCCATTGAAGAGGGGGAGGGGGCGAGATCCTTGCGGGTGCCATCATACTAGCATTAATGCACTGGATCCTGTCAAAAATCTGTAGTTAAGTGCAGAGGAGAAGATAACAAACGTTGGGTCGGATAGGGCTGTCTTAGTTGGCCCAATCCCACACGTATCGACGATGCCCACTGAAGAGGGGGAGGGGGCGTGATCCTTGCGGGTGCGATCATACCAGAGTTAATGCATCGGATCCCATAAAATCTCCGCAGTTAAGCATGCTTGGTCTAGAGTAGTACTGGGATGGGTGACCTCCTGAGAAGTCCTAGTGTTGCACCCTCCACCCCTTTTTTGCATGGCTCTGTGGTGAGCTTCACGATGGATCAAACACTTTTACCCCTCCCCCACATCTTGACGATGCCAATCGAAGAGGGGGAGGGGGCGTTATCCTTGCGTGTGCGATCAGACTAGCTTTAGTGCACTGGATCCTGTCAAAACTCTGCAGTTAAGCGTGCTTGGGCTAGATTTGTACTCAGATGGGTGACCTCTCGGGAAGTGCTAGTGTTGCACCCTCCCCACCTTTTTTGCACGACTCCGTGGGAAGGGAGCTGCGATGAGCCTCACGATGGATCTGCACGTTGCCTAGGTTCTTCTGGATGTTGCGGAACTGGATTGTGTGGGCATCCGGAGGCGCTTCCACGCGGCGCCGGAGGGGACAAACCGGTTGCCAACACAGCCCGACCCGAGGGTGGAACTCCAACGTATGGAGGTGGTGTCTACATCGCTCGAAAGCAGCGCCACCGATGGTCATGGAACTTACACCTTTGTCTCCATATTCTTCATTTCTTTTCTTGTTTCCTCTCAAGTTTCTGTTCATTTTTGTTTCTGAGTGATAGGCGTTGGGCGGAATCCGACACCGGCCCGAGAAATCATGGATTCCTCCCGCTCTGTGCAGCACCGCCAAGGAGAAGAGAGAAAATGCTGGGTCGGATAGATCCGTCTTAGTGGGCCCCCTCCCATGCGGATCGACGATGCCCATTGAAAAGGGGTACGGGGCATGATCCTTGTGGGTGTGATCATACCAGCGTTAATGCAATGGATCCTATCAGAACTCCGCAGTTAAGCGTGCTTGGGCTAGAGTAGTACTGGGATGGGTGACCTCTCGGGAATTCCTAGTGTTGCACCCTCCTCCCCTTTTTTTCATGGTTCCGTGGCGAGCTTCACGATGGATCGAGTTCTTTTACCCCTCCCTGACGTCTTGATGATGCCCATTGAATAGGGGGAGGGGGCGCTATCCTTGCGGGTGTGATCATACCAGCGTTAGTGTACTAGATCCTATCAGAACTCCGCAGTTAAGCACTCCGTAGTTAAGCATGCTTGGGCTAGAGTAGTACTGGGATGGGTGACCTCCCAGGAAGTCCTAGTGTTTCACCCTCCCCACCTTTTTTTCACTGCTCCGTGGGGAGGGAGCCGCGGTGAGCCTCTCGATGGATCTGCATGCTGCATAGGTTCTCCTGGATGTGGCAGATTCTAATTGTGCGGGCATCTGGAGGCGCTTCCATGTGACGTCGAAGGGGATGGACCGGTTGCCAACACTGCTCGACATGAGGGTGGAACTTCAGGGTACGGAGGTCATGTTTACACCGCTCGAAAGAAGCAGTGCTGGTGGCCGTGGAACTTACGCCTTTTTGTCCATCTTCTTCCCTTCTGTTCTTATTTCCTCTTGAGTTTCTGTTCATTTTTTTTTTCTGGGCGAGAGGCGTTGGGTGGAATCCAACAATGGCCCGAGAAGTCGTGGATTCCTCCCACACCGTGTAGTGCCGCCGAGGAGAATAGAGAAAACGCTAGGTCAGATCGAGCAGTCTTAGTGGCTTCCCTCTCACGCGGCTTGATAATGCCCATTGAAGAGGGGGAGGGGGCGTGATCCTTGCGGGTGCGATCATACCAGTGTTAATTCAACGGATCGCATCAAAAATCCGCAATTAAGCATGCTTGGGCTAGAAAAGAACTAGGATGGGTGACCTCGCGGGAAGTACTAGTATTTCACTCTCCCCACCTTTTTTGCACGGCTCCGTGGAGAGCTTCACGATGGATCGAGCACTTTTACCTGTCCCCCATGTCTCGACGATGCCCATTAAAGAGGGGGAGGGGGCGTGATCCTTGTTCGTGCGATCATACCAACATTATTGAACATGATCCCATCAAAAATCTATAGTTAAGCACACTTGGGCTAGAGTAGTACTGGGATGGGTGACCTCCCGTGAAGTCCTAGTGTTGAACCCTCCCCCCCTTTTTTGCAGGGCTCCGAGGCGAGCTTCACGATGGATCGAGCGCTTTCACCCCTCCCCCATGTATTGACGATTCCCATTGAAGAGGGGGAGGGGGAGAGATCCTTGTGCGTGCCATCATATCAACGTTAATGCACCGTATCCCATCATAACTCCATTGTTAAGCATGCTTGGGCTAGAGTAGTACTGGGATGGGTGACCTCCCAGAAAGTCCTAGTGATGCACCCTCCTCTCCTTTTTTGCATGTCTCCATGAGGAGGGAGCCGCAATGTGATTCATGATGGATCTGTACGCTGCCCAGGTTCTCCCGGATGTTGCAGAATTGGATTGTGCAGGCATCTGAAGGAGCTGCCACACGACGCCAGAGGGGACAAACCGATTGTCAACACCGCTCGACCCTTGGGTGGAACTCCGACATATGAAGGTGGTGTCTACACCCCTCGAATGCCTCTCTATGCAGTGTCGTGGGTGGCCGTGGAACTTACGCCTCGGGTCAAGTGGTGTTAATGCATTGTATCCCATCAAAACTCCGCAGTTAAGCATGCTTGGTCTAGAGTAGTACTGGGATGGGTGACCTCCCGAGAAGTCCTAGTGTTGCACCCTCCACCCCTTTTTTGCATGGATCCATGGTGAGTTTCACGATGGATTGATCTCTTTTACCCCTCCCCCACATCTCGACGATGCCAATTGAAGAGGGGTAGAGGGCGTTATCCTTGCATGTGCGATCATACCAGCGTTAGTGCACTAGATCCTGTCAAAACTCTGTAGTTAAGCACGCTTGGGCTAGAGTTGTACTGGGATGGGTGACCTCCCAAGAATTCCTAGTGTTGCACCCTCCCCACCTTTTTTGCACAGCTCCGTGGGGAGGGAGACGCGACGAGCCTCACAATCGATCTGTATGCTGCCCAGGTTCTCTCGAATGTTGCAGAGCCGGATTGTGCGGGCATCTGGAGGCGCTTCCACGCAACGCCGGAGGGGATAGACAAGTTGCCAACACCGCCTGACCCAAGGGTGGAACTCCAGCGTACGGAGGTGGTGTCTACACCTCTTGAAATCAGCACCACCGGTGGCCGCGGAACTTACTCCTTTTTTTCCATATTCTTCCTTTCTTTTCTTATTTGCTCTCGCGTTTCTATTCATTTTTGTTTTTGGGCGATAGGCGTTGGGTGAAATTCGACACCAGACCGAGAAATCGTGGATTCCTCCCGCTTTGTGCAACACCGCCGAGGAGAAGAGAGAAAACACTGGGTCGAATAGAGCTGTCTTAGTGGGCCCCCTCCCACGTGGCTCGACAATGCCCATTGAAGAGGGGGACGGGGTGTGATCCTTGTAGTTGCGATCATACTAGCGTTAATGCACCGGATCCCATCAGAACTCTGCAGTTAAGCATGCCTGGGCTAGAGTAATACTAGTATGGGTGACCTCTTGGGAAGTCCTAGTGTTGCACCCTCCCCCTCTTTTTTGCATGGCTCCGTGGTGAGCTTCGCGATGGATCGAGCACATTTACCCCTACCCCATGTCTTGACGATGCCCATTAAAGAGGGGGAGGGGGTGTTATCCTTGTGGGTGCGATCATACCAATGTTAGTGCACTAGATCCTATCAGAACTTTGAAGTTAAGCGTGCTTGGGATAGAGTAGTATTGGGATGGGTGACCTCCCGAGAAGTCCTAGTGTTTCACCCTCCCCACCTTTTTTGCATGGCTCCATGGGGAGGGAGCTGCGGCGAGCCCCACAATGGATCTGCATGCTGTCTAGGTTCTTCCAGATGTTGTGGATCCAGATTGTTTGGGAATCTGGAGGTGCATCCACGCGACCCCGGAGGGGACGGACTGGTTTCCAACACCGCCCGACACGAGGGTGGAACTATGGTGTACGGAGGTCGTGTCTACACCGCTCAAAAGAAGTGCCACCGGTGGTCATGGAACTTACGCCTTTTTGTCCATCTTCTTCCTTTCTGTTCTTATTTCCTCTCGAGTTTCTGTTCATTTTTGTTTCTGGGCGAGAGGCGTTGGGTGGAATCTGACAATGGCCTGAGAAGTCATGGATTCCTCCCGCTCCATGCAGCGCCGTGGAGGAGAAGAGAGCAAATGCTGATTCAAATGGAGCGGTCTTGGTGGCTTCCCTCCCATGCGGCTCGACGATGCCCATTGAAGAGGGGGAGGGGGCGTGGTCCTTGCGGGTGCGATAATACCGATGTTAATGCACCGGAGCTCATCAAAACTCCGTAGTTAAGCGTGCTTTGGCTAGAAAAGAACTAGGATGGGTGACCTCATAGGAAGTCCTAGTGTTTCACCCTCCCCACCTTTTTTTCACGGCTCCATGGGGAGGGAGCCACAACAAGCCTCACGATGGATCTGCACGCTGCCCAAGTTCTCCCGGATGTTGTGGAACCGGATTGTGCGGGCATCCAGAGGCACTTTCACGCGGTGCTAGAGGGGACGAACCTGTTGCCAACACCGCTCAACCTGAGGGTGGAACTCCAGCGTACAGAGGAGGTGTGTACACCGCTCGAAAGCAGCGCCACCGGTGGCCACAGAACTTACGCCTTTTTGTCCATCTTATTCCCTTCTTTTCTTATTTCCTCTTGAGTTTCTGTTCATTTGTTTTTATGGGCGAGAGGCATTGGGCGGAATCTGACATCGGCCTGAGAAGTTGTGGAATCCTCCAGCTCTATGCAGCGCCTCCGAGGAGAAGAGAGTAAACGTTGGGTCGGATCGAGCGGTCTTAGTGGCCCCCCTCCCACGCGGCTAGACGATGCCCATTGAAGAGGGGGATTGGGCGCGATCCTTGCGGGTGTGATCATACCAGCGTTAATGCATCAGATCCCATCAGAACTCCGCAGTTAAGCGTGCTTGGGATAGAGTAGTACTAGGATGGGTGACCTCTTGGGAAGTCCTAGTGTTGCACCCTCCCAGCCCTTTTTTGCATGGCTTCGTGGCGAGCTTCACAATGGATTGAGTGCTTTTACCCCTCCCCTATGTCTTGATGATGCCCATTGAAGAGGGGGAGGGGGCATTATCCTTGTGGGTGCGATCATACCAGCGTTAGTGCACTGGATCTTATTAGAACTACGTAGCTAAGCGTGCTTGGGCTAGAGTAGTACTGGGATGGGTGACCTCTTGAGAAGTCCCAGTGTTGCACCCTCCCCACCTTTTTTGCACGGCTCCGTGGGGAGGGAGACACAACGAGCCTCATAGTGGATTTGCATGCTGCCCAGGTTCTCCCGGATGTTGCGGATCCAGATTGTGTGGGCATCCAGAGGCGCTTCCACATGGAATTGGAGGGGACGAACCAATTGCCAACAACTCCCGAGACGAGGGTGGAACTCCAATGTACGGAGGTGGTGTCTACACTGCTCGAAAGCAGCACCGCCGGTGGCCGTGGAACTTACGAATTTTTGTCCATCTTCTTTTCTATTCTTATTTCCTCTCGAGTTTCTATTCATTTTTGTTTCCTGGGCGAGAGGCGTTGGGCAGAATTCGACAATGGCCTGAGAAGTCGTGGATTCCTCCCGCTCTGTGCAGCGTCGCCGAGGAGAAGAGAGAAAACATTGGGTTGGATTGAGCGGTCTTAGTGGCTTCCCTCTCACGCCGCTCGATGATGCCCATTGAAGAGGGGGAGGGGGCGTGATCCATACGGGTGTGATCATACCAATGTTAATGCACCAGATCCCATCAAAACTCTGCAGTTAAGCATGCTTGGGCTAGAAAAGAAATGGGATGGGTGACCTCATGGGAAGTCCTAGTGTTTCACCCTCCCCACCTTTTTTGCACGGCTCCGTGGTGAGCTTCATGATGGATCGAGCTCTTTTACCCCTCCCCCATGTCTCGACGATGCCCATTAAAGAGGGGGAGGGGGTGTGATCCTTGCATGTGCGATCATACCAGCCTTATTGAACTGGATCCCATCATAACTTTGCAGTTCAGTGTGCTTGGGCTAGAGTAGTACTAGGATGGGTGAGCTCCCGTGAAGTCCTAGTGGTGAACCCTCCCCCCCTTTTTTGCATGGCTCAGTGGCGAGCTTCACGATGGATCGAGCACTTTCACCCCTCCCCCATGTCTCGACGGTTCCCATTGAAGAGGGGGATGGGGTGAGATCCTTCTGGGTGCCATCATACCAGTGTTAATGCACTGCATCCCATCAGAGCTTTGCAGTTAAGCGCATTTGGGCTAGAGTAGTAATGGGATGGGTGACCTCCCAGGAAGTCCTAGTGTTGCACACTCCCCTCCTTTTTTTCACTTCTCTATGGGGAGGAAGCTGTGACGAGCTTCACGATGGATCTGCACGCTGCCCAAGTTCTCTCGGATGTTGTAGAACTGGATTGCGCGGGCATCTAGAGTCACTTCCATGCGGCGTTGGAGGGGATGGACCGGTTTTCAACACTGCTCGACCCTTGGGTGGAACTTTGACGTAAGGAGGTGGTGTCTACACCGCTCGAAAGATGCTCTTCTTCCTTTCTTTTCTTATTTCCTCTCGAGTTTCTGTTCGTTTTTGTTTCTAGGAGAGAGGCGTTGGGTAGAATCCGACACCGACCCGAGAAGTCGTGGATTCCTCCCGCTCTGTGCAGCACCGCCGAGGAGAAGAGAGAAAACGCTGGGTTGGATAGAGCTGTCTTAGTGGGGCCCCTCCCATGCAGCTCGACGATGCCCATTGAAGAGGGGGAGGGGGCGTGATCCTTGCGGGTGCGATCATACCAGTGTTAATGCACCAGATCCCATCAAAACTCTGCAGTTAAGCGTGCTTGGGCTAGAGAAGTACTGGGATGGGTGACCTCTGGGGAAGTCCTAGTGTCGCACCCTCCCCCCATTTTGTGCATGGCTCCGTGATGAGCTTCACAATGTATCAAGCGCTTTTACTCCTCCCCCATGTCTTGACGATGCCCATTGAAGAGGGGGATGGGGATTTATCCTTGTGGGTGTGATCATACCAGCGTTAGTGCACTGTATCCTATTAGAACTCCACAGTTAAGCACGCTTGGGATAGAGTAGTACTGGGATGGGTGACCTCCCGGGAAGTCCTAGTGTTGCATCCTTCCCACCTTTTTTGCACAGCTGCGTGGGGAGGGAGCCGCGGAGAGCCTCTCGATGGATCTGCATGCTGCCTAGGTTCTCTCGGATTTTGCGGATTCGGATTGTGCGGGCATCCGAAGGCACTTCCAAGCGATGCTGGAGGGGAAGGACCAATTGCCAACACCGCCCGACACGAGGGTGGAACTTCAGTTTACGGAGGTCGTGTCTACACCGCTCAAAAGAAGCGTCGACGGTGGCCGTGGAACTTATGCCTTTTTGACCATATTCTTCCTTTCTATTCTTATTTCCTCTCAAGTTTCTGTTCATTTTTGTTTCGGGGCGAGAGGCGTTGGGAGGAATCTGACAATGGCATGAGAAGTTGCGGATTCCTGCCGCTCTATGCAGTGCCGCCGAGGAGAATAGAGAAAATGCTGGGTCTGATCGAGCAGTCTTAGTGCCTTC